>DWJZ01007586.1:0-11988 GCA_018249125.1 Asbolis capucinus
AGCCCGATTGGAACTGGGAGCAGAGCAGATCATTTCCATGCATCCTTGTCATTTAAATATTCCACAATACTATAATATCCCTTGCTTGTGAGTTGAGATTTTACACGTTTTTCGACAAATTCACAGGCAAATCTTGTATTAATTTAGAGATTTTATTAAAAACCGTACACCAAGCCTTACAAAAGATTGCCGGACTTTCGAAAACCGGTACGAGGACGTAGCTAATTGATCCATTCTTCTTGTTATCCGTTTACTAACAACACTGTTTAGTTTATATGAAGCTATATTATTTCGTATAAAAACAATATTACTATATATGTACTGTGAAGTAACTGTAAGAATATATATTTCTTTGAATTTATCACGCAAGGACTCCAGAGTTCCTAACTTATAAATAGCCCTTACAGATCTTATAGCTCGATATTAAGCTTTCAACTTGTGACATGTTTACTTACTCCTTCCACAAATTGAAGCCGTATACTCAAATATAAGGCCTCCTTAGTGACACTGAGAAATCCATGCTCAATAGTGGGCTATTAAAGGTTAAAGTCAACCTTTTCTCCGATAATCGTTGCGATAACGAAAATAATAAATCTTTTAACGCATCTAACAAGACATTAACTCAAACTTCGTAATTTTATTCCAAAGATCTCTTTAATTTAAAAAACCTCTCCCTTCTCATCAGCCCGACCAACTACCCATTAATGACAGGGCAAGAAAGCTGCACTACAATTGGTACCGTGCGCTCGGCAAAAATATTTCCAACGTAAAAACTAAAGAAAAAGGTAGCTAAATTGTTTTGCCCAAATTGGAAGCCGTCCAAATACATCGGGCCGGTGGGACCGATCCGGGAGAGTTTACGTTGAACTTGCGGCCGGATAGTTTTGAACGATTTTGCTTGCATGTTTTATAGTGCTGTGAAATAATGGAAAGAACCGAGGTGTTTATGGTCGAGGGGATATTTGCATGTGATTTTTAGATCCTATTTAATCAGGAATGGGTAGAGATGGGTCTAGTTAGACGGGATTTTAGTGACGATAGTAATCATGGGACTTTAGAAGCTAGAAAATGTGATGCAATAGAAATCATCCTCGCTTCGCTTAGGAGGAACCAGTTATCAGAAAAAGGTAGTTATTGTGATCTAACTGTAACAGTTAGGCATATGCTGTCGCTGACTTATTTTATTGATGTCCTCTATAAAACTGTAGTACATCACTTTGCTCTATTGTCAATAATTTCCACAGCGTATGTGATATAAGATTTTTTTTCACGTTAGGTTACATTATCGAAGTTTTCATATCTAACCTAACGTTTTTGAAATTATTTTATAGGTTCAAGCAATATTATAGGACCGAAATACATTTTTCTGTTAAAATAATCTTATATTATAAAATTCTCGTGTCACAATGTTAGTTGCCATACTCCCCCGAAGCGGCTTGATCGATTTTTATTAAATTTTATTTGCATAATCAGTAGGTCTGAGAATCGGCTACTATTTTATACCCCTATAATTTTTCATACCCCTAAGTGATAAGGGTTGTACACCTCTAACATTTTTATTTTTGGTCTTTTTTTATTTTTATTTTTTTATCAAGCGGCATTAAAAAATACAAACAACCCTAACTCTTCACCCTTCTATCACCAACCCCTATTTTTAATCGTTGTTTTAGTAATTAAATCAATGGTAAGACAACGTTTGCCGGGTTAGCTAGTGCCTAAATATAATCAATTTTTCCATGGCCATGGTCATTCCAGAATCTTCTAAAGGTACTCGGTAACTTTGAGAATGGGTTTCATATTATATGTATGTATCAAAACTAAACTCATTTAGACAGCTACTGGATATAAGATCTGGACTGTGTTCTTAATGGTTGAACTCTGTGTAAATAGTAATCTAGAGGACTATCTGACTAGGAGTAGTTCAGCTGCTAATGATTCTGGAGACATCTGGTCTGCGTCGGTGCATTATCTCAACCCATCACGGCCCACTATTGAGCACGGGTCTCTTCTCCGAATGAGAAGATTAAAGCTTTACTCCATCACGCTGGCCAAGTGCGGATTGGCAGACTCCACTCACCTTTGAGTTTGGCAAACTGCTTTTTCCTTCATTTCTCCTTTTTCTTCGTTTTCCTTCACCATATAGCGAGTGACATTTAGATGCTTAAAACGCACAAGACTCCGAAAAGTCAGAAGTGCGCGTCCTGGGATTCAAAACCGGACCTTCCGAGTAGGAGGCCGAATTCTTAACCAGGCTATCACCGCTTCTTATGACACCGTGTCATGGTTAGAGTCACATATTTTTTAAATTGACAAATCGTGTTGCACACGATCGTCTGACGCAGGGTGCACCAATCTTTTATGGGGCCCGGTGTAGGTTTTATAATAAATTATTCCTGATGATGAGCGACTACGTAGACCTGGATGGTAAAGCGCAATAACTTAGAACGTGGAATTCCCACGTATCGTGGACATGACATACCCCAGCACAAGAGAAAAGAATATAGAATAGAGCGAATGAATTATATGTATTCATGCGATAAATAAATGTACTCTTATATCTGTTTGGCGTATGAATTTCCAACTATAATAAATGTGAAATTTTGTTAAGATGTCTGAATATTTGGATTTTCATCACGGGCATTTCTAAGTTTGGGTGTTTGATTTAATTTCTTTTCACAGCAATGATCGTCGTCTGTAAACCAATCTGCAAAAGATTTATTAATATTCATGTAATACAAACTATTAAAAACATTATATTTGGTTTTATTTCCAATTGAATTTGTTGTTATATCAGCCCATAAAAATTTATATAAAAATAGAGATTCACGTAACCCGAAAATTGAAATATTGCGTCCATTGTTGTAACAGTGTTAAAACTAATGCAATAAATCCCTTTGGAATATTTCTGTTGTATATTCATACAGCTGACTATTTCCCTGGGTTTAGAGTGAAAACTGCAAAATGATACTTGTGTGTTTATTTATTTTTCATTCTAAAATATTCATTTCGCGATCTCACTCACTTTTTTAGAGTTAAATCTATTTTTTCACGTTAAGCTATACCAATGGAACATAAAAATATATTTTAATGTGTTACGCAGCCAAATAAAATAAAGATAGCAGCAGATGAAAAGTGATTCACCATGGACGTTAGCAACACAGAGGGACACTTCTTCTCTAGAAACTGGATGTCTGCCAATCTGCACTTGGCCAGCGTGGTGGACTATGGCTTTAACCTCCTCTTTCAGAGAAGAAACCCGTGCTCACTAGTGGGCCGTGATGGGTTGAGATGATGTTGATTAGTAGGGTTATAATATCGTTTTGGGATGATTAGATTTTTAATCGTAAGCTTTTGGAATTTATATATATAATCTTAGTTAACATAATTTTCAACTAGTCTGGAATCTCAGGAGACAGAATAAACCTTCAAACCACGTTAAGAACTAAGAATTCGTCTGTTAGTTGCTAGCAATGTTAGTAATGACGAAACCACTGCGACACCTTTCTGCACATAGTAGACTACGGTACGATAACTACGGTAGACTGAGCACAGAGTTAAAGTCAAAGCTTTTATTTTCTCATAGGAACTAACAGCTCACTTAGCAAATGACGAAAATGTTATATTACTTTTTCCTGCGACTACTGACGTTGAACATGGGGGTTTTAGGGGGATTGGGGGTCGAAAAAGAGGGGGTTTCGCGTGGTAAATCCCTCTTTAAACAACCATGTTTAACCCCTAATTTCAACCCCTCTCTTCGTCCCATTCGTGAAGGGGGGGAGGTTCACTATCCCTCTCCCCTCTTCACGCTAACAGTCAACACCACATACAAAATATGTTTCTCTTATATTTTCGATTATGACTTACAAACAAATTTTCTTCCTATATCTCAACCCCTTCAAGCATTTTGTCGCAAAAAGTAGTCTATATTCTTCCTCAAGGTATATTCCACGCCTGTACCAAGTTTCATTAAAATCGATTCAGTAGTTTAGGCGTGAAAAGGTAACAGAAAGACAGGATTCCTTTTACACTTATACTATTAGTAAGGATTACAGATTCCATGTATACTATTACTATTAGTAAGAATTACATGTCCGGCAACATATACATTGAGCTGAAGAGAATTCTAGAACAATACAATACAGAAATGATAAAATACAACTGAAGCGTATTTTTCGATATCGCTTCGCCCGACCGCCGACCGCCGATAGAAGATAAATCCTCTATCTCGGTCGGAGATCCCCGCGTCCTATCATATTGTATCGAGCAAGTACATTAAAATCCAATGCCCGTAGTCAATAAAACGATCTTTTATTTTACTTTATTTTCGTAACATTACTGTGACTCAACAAATAGTGATTTGTCAAGTTACTAAGATTAAAACCTACGAGTAGTTGTATGTAATTCTTTTAACATTTTATATAATTTTGGACAATTTGTAGATAAAAAAGTAATGTATGAGTATATAATCAAAATTAATATTTGTATTATTTTACACACTTGTGCCCAATTTCATTTAAATCTCATATTTTCAAGTTGCCATATTAACTTTTTAACTGTTATTACGCGAAATAAAGGCATTTCAGAGTCTCAAAATTATCCTATAACTTTCCTCAGAAAATGGACTTTGTAATATCAATCGCAGGCAGACTCTCTATTTATTAACGAATTGTTAGAAATAAATCTTTGTTATACGTAATTGGGTAACAGCGCCATCTGTTATTGAGATTAGTAACGAATGACGCGAAATCTTTTGTATAAAATGATGTCCAATATAGACTAAGGAGCTAAGTACTTTACACATACTTTGCATTTTACACAGAGCCTGAAATAAATGATAACTTTAATAAAAAATTACTTGTAATGAAAGTTAGGTATAATATTCGGTGGGAAACTTGTATTCCATTAATTTGATCGTGAAAGTAGAAATTGGACGTAGATCTTTTGAATCATTTCCAATATTCAATAGGTGAAGGTTACTTTCTCTTGGCAGTATATCAATCCGCATAACGAGATGAAATTTATTATTGTATGGAGAAAATAGGGTCTATACTATATGCTAATAGTTAATGCTGAAGTATTTGTTTGTTTAATTACCTATAGGTTCCAATTGAATATTTTTTTTGTTGGATAGTCCCTTTACCGGCATCTTCTGTCGACATTCGATGGTAGCAAATCCGGTATCCATCCTTATATTGCTTTCCTCGTCATTTATTATGCGTACTGCGAAGGATTGGAATAACTTGCCTGCGTCAGTGTACCCGCCCACGTATGACATACGAGTCTCCAAGAGAAGAGTGAATAGGCATTTACTAAGTTAGTGCACCCATCACCTTAGGCATCATCGACACTTTCCATCAGAAGGGATGGATATCAAGCATTAACTTATTCAAAGTAAAAAAATAACTGAATATTACCACATAATACCACATTCTTGTTGGGGCACAAGTTGCCGGTGCCGTCGATAGATTAGAAGAGAGATCGTTTTTAAATCTGTACTCTCCATTCACGTTGACATCAATTGTCACAATATGTGTCATGTCAAGTCGCAGTGTTGCCACTGTCAGTTTCAAGATTCCAACAACTGGTCCGTATCTATTTTGAAAATAATTGTCCTCCACATCATTTAGTTTCAATTAATATCACAGAGGATCGTCATAGGTTTAAAACAACTCCGTAATAAGTGAACATCTTATAGGATATCATCGTTTTAAGATAACTCCGTAACAAAACGGCTTTCGCACTTCCGATTGTTCTTAACAACTTTTGGTTTCATTGAAATAGAGGATTTTTATAGTTTTAAAATAACTACTCAACAAAACGGCCGCCGCGCTTGCGACCACTCTACTAACGAGGTAGGCATTTTTTTCTCAAATTATAATATTTTAAGGAAGTATTTATTTTGTGCTCTCCAAAATAATGGCGACGAATTACTGACCAAAAAGTGGTTAAATTGCGTGTTATCAAACAATTTACCACCGAAATACGTTAAAACAATCTTAGTAGGGAGGCAACCAGAATAAACAAATTTAGGAGCGTGATGAAGGCAGAATTGTAATGGTTAACCTTCGAGGCTACGCGTTTATGGCGCTAACACCATTGGGGCGTGAAATACTTTCGAAATGTGTAAAAACAAACTTTGAATAAATCACATTATTTTATGTAATAACTAGCTTCCGCCCGCGACTTCGTCAGCGTGGAATAGTTACTTTGGCCTAGCGATAAGTTTAACCCGCGACTTCGTATGCGTGGAATAGTTACTTAGGGCTAGCGCTAACTTTAACCCGCGGCTTCGTATGCGTGAAATAGTTACTTTGGGTTAGCGCTAAGTTTAACCTGCAACTTCGTACGCGTGGAATAGTTACTTTGGGCTAGCGCTAAGCTTAACCCGTGACTTCGTACGTGTGGAATAGTTACTTTGGGTTAGCGCTAAGTTTAACCCGCGACTTCGTATGCGTGGAATAGTTACTTTGGGCTAACGATAAGTTTAACCCGCGACTTCTTTTCTATCATCCATGATTTTGCGAAACTTTAACCGTTTACGCAGCGCACGCAGCGCAAGCTCTCAATAGTTAAAAAATCCCCCGATTTTAAAACATTCTTCATTGGTGCTCCGCTCCTATTGGTTTTAGCGTGATGATATAAAATATATATCATATACGCCAATAAATTTAAGCCTGTAACATTGAAAAAATATTTCAAATCGGATCGGTTCCTGAGATTAGCGCGTTCAAGCAAACAAACAAACTTTTCAGCTTTATAATATTAGTATAGATAATATTTTTAAATAGATACTTTGCTATTGATAGCCCAGAGAATGGCCTCATACCGAGGAGGCCTAGAGGCATATTTTATCACGTTGTTCCAATCTGGATTGGTGGATGAGCTAGTTGCTCACGGAAGTGTCCTAAGTTTTTATGTTACCTGAAGGCCCCCGACTTAAGCATAGCCATCTGACGATAACAGCCAGGCCAAGATTCTATGTACCCTTAGTAGCAAGAAGACTTTCATGTAATTTTTGCCACAAGCGGTCACCCATCACCCCACCGAACGTGCCCGCTGTTGCGTAACTTCCACGAACGTGTACAATCGAAACTCCGCCGTTACGATAGTAATGAAGTACTTCTGTTTAATATTATACCTTTCACCCTCATAGGGGGTAAACAAATACACACAAATTCGCATTATCGCTGAACTTAAGGGTGAGCCGTACGTCTTCATTACCACCATTAGGGGCAGCGTAAAGTACTAGAGGGTAATTCTCCCTGTTATTGCCCGTTCAATGTTTAATGAAGTCTGTTTTAATATACGTGGTGTGTGAATATAGTTAGTTTCTCGTTCTTTAACAGCCATTGAAACGTAAAACGATATGTATGGGTAAAAAGGGGATCGAGGAGGTTATTTTACTAGAAATTTGCCTTGTTTCGCTTTGGAAGAAGAATTGTCCAGTGGTGTCGGAGTTGCCATACTCATTTTAACCTATTATCCCACGGGATATCCCATGTTTTCTGGCATAAAAAGTATCCCATAACCATTGTTCTTACATAAGCTACATACATGCAAAATTTAATCTAAATTGGTTCATTGGTTTCGGAATTGGCATACTAATTTTAACCTGTTATCCTGCGGGATTTAAGCCATTTTCTAGGATAAAACATATCCTATAACCATTCTCGGGTTTTAAACTACGACTATGCCAACCTTCATCTAAATCTGTGCATTGATTTTTGCGTGAAGCTCGAATAGACAGACAGACACATAAACAAACAGACAGACAGACAATAAATCCAAAAATAACCTTTTAGTCTCTATAAAGATAACAAAGCCTCCCTGCATCAAATTTACAAAAAGTACTAAATGTACAGAATTGACCCTGTTACAGTTTTATTATTAGTATAGATTAGAGGGAGTCAAAGCCATGAAGTATAAGTTAGAATATGCTTTTCTAACCTCTACAAAAATTCATCGACCAATTAGAATCGAGGATTCAAACTACACGCAGTCTGTTGACAATGTTGGCAATCGTCTCGCTCTGTTTAATTCCCTCTCGCTCGCACAGCGACGTAGACCCCAAGCTATGACGAAAATAATATTTATTTTGAAAATGTCTAAATTGTATTCGTTATGAATGGCTTGTTGGCGTAGTGGTTAATGACTACTAAGCCAGAGGTCGTCGTGGGTTCGATCCCCACCCAGAAAAAAACTTTTCGGAGATGAACAGGTTCTATTTCTGGGTGTAAAAAAATCTCTGTATAACTATGTATTTAAAATGTATGTGTTTGTTTATCAGTTTTCTGATCACCTTAGCTAATGCTTAGTTTGGGATCAGTTGTCCGGAGATATTTATTTATTTTTTAGTTATGTTTTTTCTTGTTATATACTGTTAGAATGTTACATACCACTTCAATGGTATATGCAGCTACAGTTTCAAGAAACTCCGGATAAAATGAACCATAAATAAGTGAATATTTTAAATTGGAACACCAAAAAGATTCTTCAGATAAGATGGCGCCTTCGACATTTTACAATTTTCAGAAGTGAATCCTAATACACCCCGAGGAATTTTGCTGAGTGCCTACCGTCTGCCACGTTACACGAAATATTCAGGCCCCCGAGGATGAATTCTTGTAAGTAAATTTGTATCGACAGTTTCTTGTCGACGGTTAAATTTTAAATTATGTTGAGACTAGCTTCAATCCGTTACTCGTTCGTGTTTCGAGCAAAAATTATTTAATCGCTTCTGTACTTCGGAGGCCTGCTTATGCAACGGAGGGCTTAGGAACGCGGTCGGCAGGATCGGTAGTGGCAAAAAAATCATGAACGTTTGCGTGCTTCGGAGGGCACGTAAAACCGTCGGTCCCAGTTGTTATCGTTAGATTTCAATCGTTAAGCCATGTCGAATGCCTTCGGGCGACATACAAACTTCCAAAACTTGGTTTAGCCACTAACCCAAACCAATTCTCATTGGCGCATCGTGAAGTATGCTTTAACTCCCCCTCTGAGGGGGGACCATGCACAGTAAAGGACCATTAATAGTTTGAATCCACTGTCGCTATTAATAAACGTCCCACCAATGCTTCACCATATATTTGATTTTTGTCGGAACAGATATTATATAAAATAAACCACAGCAGAATCATAGAGAACACTTTATTCCACAGATCTCACAACCTCCTCGTTCGGTAGTTTATAAATTAATGCTCAACGTTTCCGATCTGTTCCGTAAGCTAAGTTTCGAGAAACCGGAAGCATGTGCTTCTATATTTTAAAAATGTCGTGTAATGTCACCGGAAACAGAATAGAACGGATACGCCAATTATTACGTTAAATTAATCATAAAATATTATGCACGCATACAAATAAGTCTGTAACAGTATGAACTTAGTACAATACAACGACAAGTGACGTCTGACATTTACTTATAACCGTGCTTCAAGTGGAGTACGACAAAGTTTTTGACCCTTTTCACGGAGCCTTACGTTAGGTTTGTAAGAGAAACTATTTTACAAGCTTTTTTTAACTTGCAGTGTATGTTAGTATATTAGTTTGTTGGTTTGTGCGCGTGTTCTTGCAAGCTTAATTATACTACTAGTTCTTACTAGAAGCTGAAATTTTGCATTTTTTTATATTCAATAAGTTAGCGTTTGACTACGAAACCACCTGATGGTAAGTGGCGACATAGTCTTTGATGGTAAAACGCACTAATTTAAAACCGTATGTTTCCATCATGATGAGAATACATTTTTCTGATAAGCTTGACCTCATGAGACGAAGGAACTCTTAGACGGTCAGCTCGCAATTTATTAACAACATCAGACTGCGGTCACTAACACGTTGCCTGCCAGGAAGAAACGTAAGACTTGCTAGCATAAAAAAGCGGCCAAGAGCAAATCGAACTCGCGAGAATGATGTTCTGGATTAACATTAATAATAAAGATGACTGGAATAAGTTGGCAGAGTCCGTGTTCCCGTTCGATTACAATGTGTCTTAAAGTCAAGAATGAATAGGCTTTTACTAAATTAGCGTGCTTTACCATCTAAGACTGCATCGTTGCTCACCAGCATCGCGGTCAAGCACTAATTTATATGTAGAAGGTAAAAAAATATATAGTTTATATCAACATTTATATGAAGCCGTAGTTCTTCATAAACATTCTATTACCACTACAAATATCATATTGTCATAGACCAATTAGCTAATTGCATGTTCACGAATAAATGGAATATAACCTTTCAATGCGAAACTTCATTCGACAGATAATCTCACTGTAAAAATGAAATGACAGTCGATTAATCCATTCAGCTTTTATCAAGCGTAGTTGGCGAAAATTTCTACAAGCTGTGGACAACACACAAAGACACAACAACACACACTCATATTCAATATATGTTTATTTTGTTATTAATTTCATAGTTGATGTAGGGACTTTGTATTGTAAAATTTTAACTTTCGTTAAGTGAGCTTTCGGCTCCTACGACGAAATAAACAATTTTCATTTCATTTCATTACATTGCAAACTGTTTTGATAAAACAACCGCATTCAAATCGGATCAGCTGTTACTGAGATTACCATGCAGAAACCCACAGACATACAGAAAAACCGAACAATCATACACATATATATATATATATAAATCAATTTGTGAGTGTCTTTGTTTGTCTTTATATATTCTGAAATGGTAGGACATAGATTACTGATGTTTTTAGCAACTTTGTTCAGAATTCTTTGTAAAATGTTTTCGTACCAAAATTATATCGATCAGACACATTATTGATGAGATAATGCGTAGCAGACACGCGCCGGGGCTACAGCTAGTACAGTATAACAAGGTGTATTAAAATAATTCAAAATTTAAGCAAGCTTTACCTATAGATCCCTAATACAAAGATATACACAAAACTTCGTAACTGTATTGTTAACCATTGAGGAGTTCCCTTGTCTGGAGCCAATCCTCAATGTAGTATCAGGTCATACTTATCAAAAAAAAATGCTTAGTCGTCAGCACGGAAGGCTTATGCAAAATTTCAGCTCCGTAGTGTAAGAGGAAGTGGGTCTAATTAAGCATGCACGATTTTACCAACAAAACATACTAACATAGTACATATATAACGACGAACATACATAGGAAGTTAAAAGCTTGTAAACATCTAAAAATCATTGTTATGATACGATGATGATGAATATAATTATCACCTTTCTCAAGCACTGCACGACGGTAGCGCTGATGACGGAGTCCGAGGTGCCGCGCCCCACTTCCAGCCAATGCAAGGTCACTCGTACATCTACCAGCTGAAACAATTGCTTTATTGATCAAAAAGTAATAGGGATATTTTTTTGTTGGTCAAAATGTAATGGGCAAATTGGAAAACTTTTGAGGTTTTTACTTACTAACTAGAATCCGACCGCGGTATCGCCCGCGTTTTCTGTTATTAAAAAGTAGCATATATGTAATTCGGACTACAGTCTATCTCTATAACAAATTTCATTCAGATTCGTTCAGTAGTTTTTGCCCGAAAGAGTAACAAACGCCTGATAAACTTTGACATTTATAATATTACAAATAAATTCTACATATCACCGACACTTGCAAAGCTTTTCAGCAACTCGTTAATTTATACATAACTGAAGTTACATTACATATTAATAATATGCAGTGAGTTACCTGGCAGCCTAGTTTAGGGCCGTGGAGTAGCGCCGTGGCCACGCCTTGTCGTATGGCCGCCATCACGCGGGGGTGGACGTGCGCCAGGTTGGCTGCACTGTCTGCAGTTTTGTCTAGTCTGTGTAATAAAAAAAAACAAAAACAAGGTTTATTAACGTACTACAAAAAGCCCTCGTTACGCTTCGGAAGAAGAGTTCCCCAGTGGTTTCAGAGTTGCCATACTAACTTTAACCTGTTATCCCACGGGATAAGTTTTCTGGGATAAAAAGTATCCTATAACCATTGTCCTTACATAAGACACAAACATGTAAAATTTCATCTAAATTT
>DWJZ01007587.1:0-11986 GCA_018249125.1 Asbolis capucinus
CTTGTGCTGTGGTGATCAGACAACTGATAAACATACATATATACTTTTAAATACATTCTTAAATAGATATTTCTATTAAACATCCAGACACAGAACAAACATTCCTGTTCATTACAGAAAAGTTTGATCTGGGTGAGAATCGAACCCACAACCTCCGGTGTAGTAGTCAGGTTCAATAACCACTAGACCAACTGGCCTGTCAACAGGCAAGTAGGTATAGTAGTTAGTGAACCTGACTACTAAGCCAGAGATTGTAGGTTCGATTCCCATCCAGGATAAAAGATTCTGTGATGAGCAGGAATGTTTGTTATGTGTCTAGTTTAAAATATTTTTTTATATTACAATCTATTTCTAAATATCTATGTTTATCGATTGTATGATCACCTTAGTACAAGCAAAAATAATTAGTTTTGTATGAGACAACCGTGTGTGAGTTGTCCTGAGATTTAAAGTAAAAGATGTGCTGATGTCTACCATTTCTTCTCCTTAATGAAGCACCTTTCCAAAGAGGTTACTCTCAAAAAGTTGACATTGATATTGATTGATGATATTGATTGACCCTAGGTCAGTTAATTGAATTTTTGAATTGAAAACTAACTATTTTGGTGTCTTCAGTTGTCGGGAGAGACCTGAGTAGTGGGCAATAGGGTAGGCAAGGGGGCAGTGGGTTGATGGCAATGATTATTGAATATTTCAGGTACCAAGACCACTGGCGGTACATGACTCAACGATACTGCTACCTCATATCACTGACTATATGGCTTGAGAAGGGAATTATGGCATCTCATGAAACAGTTGCTGATGTCTTGGGTGGTAAGATACACACTATGTATATTCATTTAGACTCGGTCAGGAATCAAAGCTTTGCTATATCTCTTATTTCATATTTAACATTATACCCAGCCCACAATTTGACAATGTTTTGTGAATAACCAATATTCGTTTTTTGTTTTGTGTTCATTCCATTACTGGGCTCTGGTCTCCTCTCCCGGTGTACAGGTGTACAGGTCATAGTCTACCTCAAACCAAGTATGGATTGGTTCTTGGACTTGAAATTTTTCAGTTATGTTGATTTTTGTAATGTAAAAATACCAACTATTAATCGCTCCCATTGCGTCCAGTAGCATCTACTTTTTTTTGGTTTGAGAGCCAGTTCTCTTTTTCTACCCATTCTTCATCCTCCTTCCCATTCTTCTCCTGTCACCTGTCCTGAAGTGGTATGTTGTTAGTGTATCTAAGATCAGTTGCTATCAGCGTCAGTGATTCCGTTCGATTACAATTTAAGTGTCTTCAAGTCAAGAGTGAATAGGCTATTACTAAATTAGTGCGCTTTACCATCTAAGACAACATCGCCGCTTACCATCAGATGGGATAGTGGTCAAGCACTACTTTATAGAATATAAAAAAAGACTGTCAGCACCCTCTACATGGTCCTTCGTGTTTATCTACCCACTTACACTGTACCTGTCACTGAAGATAACGATAAATTGAGATTAACCTAACCCAACCTAACAAGCTTGTTTCGATCGGAAAAGTTAAGAAACAGCGGGCGTCGGTTGGAGTATGGGTGAGCGCTGGTGGCAAAAACTTCATGAGTATTTCCGTGCTCCCCTGGAATATAAAGCTGGTAGCTGCTATCAATCGATAAGCTCTGTCGGAGACCATCGAGCGACATAAAAACTTCCAATACTCTGGTACCTCAGATTGGCAGGAACCCCCAGAACAAATTGCATTGGAGGTGGTGGCGCATGTTCTAGGACTCCTTAGTAATAGAAGAGACCCGTTCTTAGTAGAAGGTAATTTTTAATTCTTTTAAATCATTAATCTCTTGGCATCAAAACGCAAGAGATTGAAATACTGATAAATTGGTTTAGACTGTCAAATGTTTCCGCAGCGTACGCGTTTGACGGACTTCTTTGATATTTTTTTTCACACGTTCAATATTTTATCGAGTTCTTCATACTGATAACTAATGTTTTTGGAAATATTTTAGTCTAATTAATCTAATTAGGCTTGCAATATTTGATCCGTAACAAACTAATATACCAACATACTAATATACAAACATACACTGCAAGTTAAATAAAAGCTTGTAATACAGAAATAGATAGACAATATTGTCTATTCTTGAGATACGAAACGAAGAGAGAAGAATGTCCAGGTATCGACCATTAATCGGATGCATAGTTAATGCCACACCGACAGTACCTCAGAGTAAAATATCCTTTCAAAATACCGCTTGGGCACTCGACCCTAATTCCCAGCCAATTTTGTGCTCGGATGTAAATGCACCCCAGGGGCTGTTTACAGCCCAGAATGAGTGAGATTGTAACGTTTCTGAATTTAACACGAATAACATGTGGGATGAAATCCCATCATCAAGTGGGGTTACTCAAACATTAACTTATAATATCAAAAAAACCTTAGCAAAAAAGTAGTCTTGAATTTGGTTGTGTTTTTATTTTTTACGAGAATCCAGGCTTTTGCTCGTTGTATCATATAATTACAGTGATAGCCTAGTGGTGTGAACGTTGGTCTCTCGAACAAGAAGATCTAGGTTCAAATCCAGCACTCGCCTCTCATTTTCAAAGTTATGTGCGTACAAGTTAATCATCACACCTCGGAGTACATCGTGAGATAAGCGCTCGTGAGCGGTCTCCATGAAGTTCTTAATGGTTTGTGAATCCGCTGTTGGCTAGCATTGGACTATACATAGATTATACTCCTCGCATTTTGAGAGAGACCCGAGCCCAGTACTGCGACAGCTATGGATGGCAATAATGATCATATAAAAACGAAAACGGTCCCTTCAAGTTTCAAGCTACACAGTTCTGTATTTGACAAAATCGATTTCGGATGTAAATCGATTTCAGATGTAAATCGATTTCTACCAACACTATTTCTACTGCCTAAATCCTTAAGAACTTTATATTCTAGATTGAAAAAAGTTAAAACAACACTTAAAATAGTTCTTAGTACACTAAAACACATTCAGAACAGTTAACGGAGTTGCGCACGATATCACATCTGGCAGATATCCAACGTCGCCGCAATAAATATATGTATGTTTCATATTTATTTGAACTGGATTAAAATGATGAGACTATGAGAACTGTAATGTTATCGTTACTAAATACACAAAATTAAGATGTGAAATATGTATTTACGATTTTACAAAATTGTAATACGGTTTTAATTTATTGTCGTGAAAGAATCGGTATGTCGATCTCGCCGCGTCTTTACCACCCGTACTGAGAACGACTGGAATAATTTGCCCGCATCAGTGTACCCGTTCGATTACAATTTAAATGTCTTCGATTCAATAGTAAATAAGCTTCTACTAAGTTAGTGCGTTTTACAATCTTCACCGCCACTTACTCAGGTGGGATCGTAGTCTAGCGCTAGCTTAAGGTAAAATAAGATCGATCTTTTTTTTTTCTTATTGATGATTAATTCTTAACTCCAAATATTATAATAATGTGAGTAATTAAAGAAAAGGTTATTAAAGGCTACCTTAATTACCATAGTTGCTAGAACAGCAAGTAACTTTATTTAATATTGAACTTAAGGTGTCTATTCAAAAGTGCCCCCTCGGTTTTTTAAATTTTTTTCAATATCATGAGAATATTGAAAGTAGTTGTTATTATTATAGTTTTTGTTTGAATTTTGGTTAAAAGATATACATACATATATATGTTCTTGGTTATTTTCTGGCTCTGTAAAATTGATAATTAAAAAATACCCCATGAATTTTCAAAACTGCCTTCATCTTGCGGCAGCTTTGAAGATTCCTTATTCTGATACAAATCGAGGGATTTCACGTGTATTTTAAGCATACTGATACTGCAAAAATAATTCTTTTTCTCACTAAACATGTAATTACTAATACAAGCAAGTCGTAACGGTTTTTCAGGCAATTTTTTTTAAATATGGCCTTCTACTAAAAATGTTCAAATACCCTCCTACAATTTACATGTTCGCTTTTCAGAACACAATATTTTTTTAGTCAGTTTAATTTCCACCGTATGCTAAACTGCGTGAAACGATAGGACAGCACTGAAAACCTCCAGCCGTGGTTTCGTAGTTCCATGGCACAGAGCGACTCGACCATTTCACTATGAGTATTTATTTATTTATTAGGTCACTTACATACTATACAACGGAGAATATCATTATTAAAATTTCACTATGTATATAAATCTAAGCGTTAGTATAATTATAAGTGACGACAGCGTGTAAGGCAACAAAACAATCATATTTCAAATTTACTACTATTCAATAAAATTACATTTACAAAATTACATTACATATCGTTAATAATTACTAAAGAAAATTATAAATTAAATATATTCAAACCAGTAGAATTATAATGTCAATGAAAAGATGAGCTTATAATGAATGTCTTTCCCATACATTTTAAACTAGCGGCATAAATTCTAACACAGATTAGTGGGCGCAGAGTATTTCGCTTTGAGCTTTACCTGTTACTGATACTGTTACAAAGAAGCAGTGATTACGTATCTGTTGATGACACTCTGTGACTGACACTGTTACTGTCACTCTGTTACTGATATTATGTGACTGTCACTGTTACTGATGCTCTGTCACTGATATTATGTGACTGTCACTGTTACTGATGCTCTGTCACTGATATCCTGTGACTGCCACTCTGACAGACGCAGTGCTGTACCTGTCTAGAGCTCATCATCGAAGCGGTCGTCGAGCAGGTGCTCTCCGTAGTCCGTGGCCTCGCTGCCGACGAACACATCGTGGTGCGCGAGGATCTCGTCGTGCGACAGTCGTGAGTCGTGGTCGTCGTCCGCCGACGCGAATAGATGGTCCACCTCCTCTTCTGCTATCTCCCTGGAACATTTTCCTTCTATTTTATAGTAAATAAATAATAATTAAATTTCAAATTTTGTTTGACACATCCATCCATACATGTTACAAACATTCATCCATTCATTCGCCTTTAAACGTCTATTGCTGGATATATACCTTCCCTAAGTATCACCCCTTTTTACTTCCTAAGTCTTTTGAATCCAACATATGTCTTCTTCAGGAAAAACAGATTCGATAATTTCTGTTTTTAGGTAGCACATTAATAAAACAACTAAAAAAATTTTTGTTGAATGAAATGACTATAAAACTTTGCCTATTGCCTCCAGACCTGCATACGATCTTTATTGTATGGGGTCCTCATTTAATTAATATTGATTGTTATCGACTCTATAGGCATTCTTCGGGCATGAAACAAAATGGGCAGTGATAAATATGTCTTTTTTATTAAACGTCAGTTCGCGTTAGTCTACGCTCATAGACGAAGATGTGCGTGCGTGCGTATACGTTTGCGTGTCTGTCACTTTATTACTTAGTGTATTGGTGTTCATGCGTCTGCGTGTGTGTGACGTATACTGACTGGTTATCCGGTATAATCCAGAGACGCAGCTCGCGGCGGTCCAGCACTCCGTCCCGGTCCACGTCCAGCTCGTTCTCGAACTTGTCTCGCTCCGATAGCACCCACTCCTTGTCCTGCTTTACACCTGTCACACCGTCACACATTTTTATTTATTTGTTCTTAAAGGTATATATATAGGTGTATAGGTGAAGACAACATGCCAGTGTGCGAAGTGACCCTGGCTTCAACCCATTGCTGGCCCAATGTGGAGCACAGATCTCCCTCTCATACTGAGTAGGCCTAGAGCATGCTCCACCACGCTGCTCCAATGCGGAATGGCGGAGAAGTAACTCTACTGATTTTATAAATGCGAAAGTTTTTTAAGATAGATGGTCGTTTGTTTGTTCTTCTTTCACCAAAAAAGTACTGAACGGATCTGAACGAAATTTGGCATAAAGACAGATTGTAGCTTGGAATAACTCACCAGGTTATTTTTTATTAACACACCATCTCTACGGACTCTAGCATACATTTTATTATATGTATACAAAAATACTCACATTCCTATACAGTAATTATGTCATCGTGTGTACCATATAAAACGTAATTTCCTACTTATTTAAATACAGGAGATATCATATCACAAATAAATTAACCCTTATAATGATTTAGTTTAGGATCCCCTGTAAAAATTATATACCTACCCTCATCTGTTTTTTAATTAAACATACGACGCAATCCCAGCTAAATCACTGGCTCGAACTTAGCTTATCGTTGCTAATCACTTATGATCAACAGGAGCCATAGAAATATCTACGTAGACAAACTCTAATTACAAGAAATGATTGATAGGGCACTGGAGAAGCCGACGACGGCGCCAATGCAATTTAATTGAATCAACCAATTGAGATCAGCCGAGCGATTCTAGAATTCAATTTATAATTACTATGACATCATGTCCTTGTTGATGTTTTCGTATTCGATAGCCAACATAAAAATGGTAAGCTTTTTTTTACTTTAATAGATAAGAAATGCATAGAGTATTATATTTTGCATTAATATTCTGTAAGATTTTAATTAGTCTATGGAATGTGTGGTGTCTATGGAATGGAAAGTGTCTATGGAATAAATATAATATTTATCAAACCGTCTTTAAATTCATGAACACATATACCTGGCTCTTAAGATCTCTTTTTTGTTAACGTTCACGCCAAATTAATTCAAAATGTGTATGTATGACTTTTAATGGGGAAAACGGACGCCTTATTCATCTTCACCTAATGTAATTCCCATACATTACGAACTTTTTACGTGAACACTAATAGAAAGTGATGAAATGTTTTAGCGGTACAGTACTAGTAAAGAAAACGGGTCGTCAACTAATTGAGGGCCACAAATGTTATAATATTGTTGCCACAATTTGTTTTAATGTATGGCTTGTGCATGACATACGTTTTTCTGGACGTTTTTAAAATTAGTATGAAACGATTGCCGGCGCGGCGTATTGGAACATTATATGTATGTCTTGTCGTGCACCGCATGTCTTAATAATTTCGGCTGTTGTAGAAAGAATTCGTATTTGCTGGTATTCTTGTTGTTTTTTTTTTATTTTCAACTAGCTTCCGCCTGCGTATTCGTTCGAGTGGACTGAAAAAAGGTTCAAATGACAGTAAAATCCCCATTTACAAATTTGATAAATGAAGAATCACTCTACCGACTTTGTGTAAACTTCACATAAACCATCTACTAAATATTCCGAACAAAGTATAAACATTTGGTTTGGATAGGTGAGCCCGTTCAACAGTTATAAAATTACAACGAAAAGTGACATTGATATATATATATATATATACATACATACATAAGTTAGCGCTTCACTACGAAACCACCTGATGGTAGGTGGCGCCATAGTCTTTGATGGTAAAGAGCACTAATTTAAAAGCCTATTCACACATGATTTCAAGTTATTTATGTTATAATCAAACGGGATTGTAAAGATTTATTTTTGTTTTGACAGTTGATATTAAATTAAGGAAGCTGATCAACATCTGGGCATCGTTTAACTAACTCTGGATTTGATTAACTGACTTCATGAGCGCTTAAAACGACGAAATTGTAGACTGCTGCTGCGCCGGTGGGAACAATAGTGTTTCCGTGTACTAACTGTTTACTGTATTAACGGTGTCGACACGCATCCGCCGAGAACAATGCGGCAATGCAGTGTATGTGTTCTCGTGACGTCACACAAACAGATTAACGACCTTCCTTATCGCATGTCAACGAACCGTCGACTTATCAAAATACCAGCATTGCTAGCGTTCCCAGTGTTCGAAATCCATAATTCTTAAAAGATAGGATAACTTTATAGCACTGGCATAATATATGGCATGTTCTATATTCAAACCATCGCGCGCTCATTTATTTTAAATTATTGGGTAAGTATTCTTTTTTTTTTTGCCGCCTTTTTCCAAAAGAATTGCCTGAAAGTTTCACAGAGTTGGTACAGTTTATAATAATTATTCCAATATATTCTGCCAGATTAATAGTGTGCAATATTCAAAACTCTATGTATGTAATTTTATAATAGTAAGTTCACGTATTGTCGAACTCGATTTGTTTAATTCCTACATTATCCCTCCCCTGTATTCTCGGCGGTTTGTGTCGATCGTAAATGATCATGAAGGTTAAGCAACAGCAAGCGCTGTCAAACGACTGGTCCTCCAAACGGAGGATGGGCGATTGCTGGTGGCAAATAATTCTTGATCGCTTTTGTGCCTCAGAGGGCAAAGCCGTTGGATCCCTTTGGTATCCATAAATAACAATCGTTAAGAGAACTGAGGGAGGGGTATTGGCCAAATTAAAGTGATGGAAGTTTTTATGTCACTCTAAAGACGAAGTTTTAAATGCTATCTAACAAACAAGACGGACAGCTTTATGTGCCCTCAGAAGCACATTTTTTTCCCTACAATCTTTTGATGCAGCACTATCCACATTAACGGTTATTATTGTATTATTTTTATTATTGACATTAATACTTCATATGTGTCTGTGTGCGTACAGGACTGGATACGTGACCGTATGACGTCATACCTCTGTCCCCGATGTACTCGGCGAAGTCGATGTACCCGTCGTTATTCTTGTCCTTTTCTCGCAGCGTCTGGTTCTCCAGGAACGCGTGCATCTCCTCGTGCTCCTCGGGATTAATGAATACCTGAAATACAATACGACACGTAATGCAATACAAATAGATACAATACAATAAAAAAGAAATACGGACAATACAAAATACTTCAAAACAAAATACCATACAACTTCTATATTAATATAAAACACCACCACATAGATAAAATACACGATTTCTTATTTAGGTCACTCGTTATTGAGGTTTACTCAAATTATTACGAAGTTTTATATCACTTTGGAACTACATCCATCAGTCTTTAATCCTCCACTGTGCGTAGGCCGCCTCTCCTAATTTGCGCCACTCTGACCGGTCCCGAGCCTTCTGAATCCAGCAGATGCCCGTTGTCTTCTAGTAGTTCGGAATAGGCTTAATAAAATTTATAAAACATTATTGATAGATCGAGATAGAATAGCTATCTATTTATATCAATAATAAATCCTTGCTCGTAAAGTAGAATTTATATAATCGTTTTCAGGCCTCAAATACCTTACGGCCAAGGCAGAAGAATGTCAAATGTTTATTTGTTTCTTATTATCTTATCGTATAACAACCTTACGCAGATGTAAGTTATTGTTATTATTTTGTATGTTTTGTTATATATTTTATATCTTTTGTTTATATAACAAATAATTGTTTAGGTTTGGATCGTCCGCCGGAGCCGGGACACACTAGTTGCAACCCATATAAACGCTTTTAGGACACCGTCGCGAATTTCATGGAGAATACAAATGAGACATGTTACCCGAAAAGGAACATTGTGTGAACCGTGTCGAACCGTGTGTGAGTTGTCCAAAGATATTAAAAAAAAAGATATTTATCTTCCAGTTTCGAATTCAGTTCAGCTATTGCAGTGAGTGTCTAGTACTTTGAACATCTCTCTCTTTTTCAATCGGGAGGACCTGGCTTCAAATCCTTTAACTTGCATGGTCAAGTGCGCAGCAGAAATTGATCACTTGCTACGGAAACCTGCACTCCTGAGAGTTGTCTATAAAGTTTTCAAAGATGTGTAAAGTACACTAAACCGTACTTGGCCAGCGTGGTGGACTATGGCCTCTATTGACTTCTAAGACGAAATAAATGCTGTTCATTTCGTTTCATTTCACATGCCTGCTTCAGCCGAAAATCAAACCCGTTACTACACAGCACGGTCACCGCAAACTAGACTCCGGGGCGGTTCGAAATTTAAACATTACGTAACGAGTTACCTAACGGTTATGATTTTTATTACGAATACAATTTTCATGGCAGCAATAATATTACGTTCCACTTTATTTTGCCATTAAATCAAAATATTGCCATTTTAGCGTCCATGTGATCACGTTTTCACATGAAACTGTTACCCAAGGACTTTCACAGCACGCGCATGAAGCACGACTTCTATTCTTTGCCTATTCTAGAAGAATAATCTGTTATTAAGTTCTTTAATGTATTGCATTACGGATTGATTCTATGACAACTAAGTAATATCTATGGCAAATTGCAACGTCTTTTGTCAACGTTAATGGTTTGCAATTCGATTATCGGAAATTATTCAATATCTTTCTGGCACTTTTATCAACCACAGATTCTGTTACATAACATGTTGTGTAACATAAAAAATTGCTTTTATTTCCTCCCTCTCATAATAGAGAGTAACAATTCGTTTCACAATTTGGGTGTAGTAAGGAAATTAGGGGTAGATTTAACTGTAATAAAGATATCCTGAGCTTTTGAAATTGGATATAGTTACGCGAAAACGATCCAGTTAACTTAATGTTAAAAGTTAAAGGTCAAAAGTTACTTAGTTGAAATAAAATTATTAAAAACACCAATATTATCATTTAAATGGATTCAAAGACGATAATTTATAGTTTTTATTTACAATTTTTAATTAAATCTTTTAATCGATTGATAGTATAGGATTTAAACCATTTTGTTGCCATGTGGATTTAATCCTTTTCGCTTAACTGCGTCCAATTGGGGGAGATGTAGAGTGGGGACGGGGGCGGGTTTAGTGTTATTCCAATCCAAACGTGTAGTTTTTTATCGTGAGTACCCTGTACGAGAGTTTCTAAACCGAATATAGTATTTGGACAATAAAGTATTAGGGTATGGGACATAAACTCAAAAGCCACTGCGACCATAACTGATCTATTGCAGCCCGAATATAGTAGATATTATATAAATGTATATTAACTCATTACAGACGTAATTATTGTTAAACTTCTTTGAATGTGTTTTACATAAAGCGACGCTCTCCCAAGGTCAAGACAGGAGCCACAAAAGCGTACCAGTTACCAAAAGCCACGTGAGGAGCATGTATTAAGGCACCAGCTGATTAATGTTGAAGCACGAACCGACGGTTTTGAATTGCTTTACATATAGTCATTGGTCTTGTAACTCTAATACACAGCATTAAGTACTCTACACGCTCGGTTCATAATCGATTATAACCGTTAACGAATAAATAAAAACCGATTCAATTAATCGAATTAATTAAATCACCCTTTTTATCAACCATAACATTAGCCTCAATTTACTAATTAGTTATGTTACTAATGACATAGGCTACTAAATGTCACCTGTTCTATAACCAAAATATTAAGCAGAAGCGCTGGGTATTAGTGCACATTGGTGCGGTAATCATCATAGCAACCCATAATTTTCCCACTACTGGGCTTCGGTTACTTCACACAATGCGATGGATACAGATTTTAACGCTGGCCAAGTTCAGATGTGTTAGACTTTAAAAAAATAATGTGGGATTCTCACAAATATATCTTTCCCCACGATTTTTTCCATTACCGAAGCGATGACTAAGTTGTGTCATAACTTGATATGTAATTAGCTGACCCCCGTTGGACGTAGGACTCTCCTAATTTGCGACACTCTAAACAGTTTAGATACTTTTGAATTCAGCATCTTTTTCAGGTAATCAGCCCTGTTAACAGTGGTAGGGAGCGACCTGTGCACCATTTTTCCGAGATATGATATTCATGTGATGTGTAATATTTACCACGAATTCATCGACGTCGAGCACACCGTCGTTGTTCTTGTCGGCCTGCTGCCACATGGCGCGCTCCTCCCGCACCAGCTGGACAACAGAACCACATGTTAACCTTCTCTATATCAAAAGCATTCCAATTTAATTAATTTTAATGTTAATTATGTTGTATGGTAGGTAGTTAACTGTAGAGTAATCATTTAATGGTCCAAATATTTGTAACGTATTTGTAAATGTAAAAATTTGTATGTGAGAAGGAATAGATACATTTTTGAAAAGATTAGATTTTTTCACAAGTATATATTTGGTAATCTCAAATAATATTGATAAAATCAAGAGGTATGAACGTACATTTAGTTACATATATAAAATAAATAAATAAATATTTTTGGACAACTCACACACGGCCATCTGACCCCAA
>DWJZ01007588.1:0-11986 GCA_018249125.1 Asbolis capucinus
GACCTGACTACGTTCAGGATTGGCTCCAGACAAGGGACCTCCTCAACGGTTAACAATACAGTTATGAAATTTTGTGTTTCCTTGTATTATGAATCTATAATTAAAGCTTGTGTTATTAAGTATTTTTATAAATCTTATTATAACATTACTTTTACTTATGTTCATGATTGCAACCCCTAATTGTCCCAACTAGCTCGGGTCTCCCCTTAGAAGGAGGGGTACAGGTTCACCACGCTGGCCAAGTGCAAATTGGGAGACTTCTCACCTTCAAGAACTATTATGGAGAACTTCAGGATTGCAGGTTTGCTCACGATGTTTTCTTCACCATAGTAAGTGATAATTAACTTCTCATGTGCATATAACTTTTGAATATTATAAGTACGCAGGATTCGAACCCAGGACCTCCCGTTCGAGAGACCAATGTTCAAACCACTAGACTATCACTGTTATAATATATGTTAAATTAACTTAACTTAATGTCACTTTATTGGCCTGTTGGTCTAGTAGGTAGTTAATGAACCTGACTGCTACACCGAAGGTTGTGGGTTCGATTTCCACCCGTAACAAAATTTTCTGTAATTAATAATAACAATGTTTATTAAAATATTTAAAAAAAAAGCTTTAATCAAAGAGCCCTAATACAAAGAAACACAAAATTTCATAACTGTGCTGTTAACCGTTGAGGAGTTCCCTTGTCTGGAGCCAATCTTAAACATAATATGTGGCTATGCTTATCACAAAAATGCATTGTGAACGGAACCGAAGCAGTATACAAAATTTCAGCTCCGTTGTATAAGAGGAAGTGGGTCTAATTATGCTTGCAAGATTTGACCCGCAACAAATATACTAACATACTAATATACAAATATACACTGCAAGTTAAAAGCTTGTAAAAAGAAATTACATACGTTAACATTACGTTACCCTTCCCTTCCTATTGTTACCTGCTTTCCCATTGAAACCCCCTTCCGATTTTAAAACAGGGCAATGTTTTACAATACAGCTTTTTCGCGAAATTGCGTTACGTAAAATTTGCGCGAACCCATAATGGCGTCCTTCTATGTTACTGTAGCAAAAATTATGCCTCGCCTATTTTTTAAGACGTCCTTGTGATGTGACCCGTTTCCCTCGGTACTCACCTGCAGCTCGGATAACAAGGACCCTTGGTTTAACCCTTGTAATATTGTGATGTAAAATTTCGGTTTCAGAACATGAAAATATGAAATGTATGTATTTAATATATAATGATGTAATATATGTATAAGTTATTTTAGGGATTACGTACCGTAGATTTTTGGGAAATCCTGATTCAATCTTCTTTTATTGACACGACGCATTCCGGGTATCCATCCTTACACCGTAGATATGGACGACTCTTCGCCTCGTCCTTTGTATGGCGTACCGCAAAGGATTGGAATAAGTTGACAGCGTCTGAGTTTCCGTTCAAGAGAATTGTGAATGAGCTTCAAGACAAGAGTGAATAGGCTTCTGCTAAGTTAATGCGCTTTGCCACATAAGATCATCGCCACTTACCATCAGATGGGATGTAAAAAAAATATGCGAAAGTGACTCTGTCTGTGTTATCCTTTCACGGCGAAACTACGGAAGCTATATTGATGAATCTAGGTACAAAAGTAAAATACAAGTTGCGAAACTAAACTAGCATACACTCTTTTTGTCGTAGTTAGTAGTCGCTGGTAAAAGTTAGTCCAAATATTTTTATGACAATTTTTATTACTTTCACATTCCCTCGCCTCTATAAAAGCCTTCCAAGATGGCGAATTTAAAAGAAACCATAAAAATATGGTATTTGAAAATATTCCATTTTATTTTTAACTTCCATATGAAAACACTACAATAATCTTTGGTTCTTAACAAGATGAATTTCATAAAATCTGTATAAATATGATTTTATAAGTTTCATAAAAATCTTAATACGAGTACAACTATTTCGAAAGAAAATTGTTACAAAAATACTTTCTTTTTAATAAGAAAATTAATTAAACGTTAATTTTATTACTCAATTAATTTTACATGAATGCCACGCTCAGTTTTATTTCATGGTCTATTAAAAAGCCCTTTAATATAATGTCTATATAAATACAAGGTATACTAAAGACCGATTTAAGTAATCATCAAAAGACAGAGTTCAGTTAATCTAAGACTAATTATGTACAATTTCTAGACCATAATTGAATGAAACAATATATGTATGTACATAGATACAAAATTGTCTGAAACGATCACAGTCGAAGACTTGTTTCGATTATAAGCGATGGAAAAAGCGGGCGCGGTCGGTGGGAGGACGGGTGACCAACTTTTCCCAAAAAATTAGTATTTAGAGAAAGTAATAATATATAAGAAAAGTGTAAAGTATTTTTTTATAATTTAAAGACATACTTTTTAGAGCTTCTTGTCCAACTGATCAATTTATCACTTACTTTTGAAGACCTAGGCTCAACAATACAAAGTAATATTAAAATATACATATGAGTATCTCGTGTTATATGCATTTTGCAAACATCAATATGATGCAATATTTTGTATATTTATTTTTTGTTCGACAGTATAAATTATAATATTGTCAATAACAGTAAAGTTGGCAACCCTAAAGTACGTACATAAGTGACTATTTATGGCAAAAATTTCATGAAAGGTAAAGGCAGGTAGCATGTTCATTATATTCAAGCTTAGAAAATACCTTTATTATAGACACTTAATATTTTAAGTAAAAAAATATAGGCCGTTAAATTAACTACCTACTGAAAGTTTAGAAATTCAACAATAAATAATTGTGGTAAAAAAAATAGTCCAACATCTAAATTGATATTACTGGAATACCAAAACTAAAATTACTTTAAAACATTTCTCACCAACGTGTAATATAAATAAATAAATATCTTAGGAAAACTCACACACGGCCATCTTACCCCAAACTAAGCGTTAGCTTATACTATGGTGATCAGACAACTGATAAAAATACATATATAATTTTAAATACATACTTATATACATATTTATACCCAGACACACAGAACAAACATTCCTGCTCATCACAGAAAACTTTGACCTGTGTGGGATTCGAACCCACGACCCTCGGTGTCGCAGTTAGGTTCACTAACCACTAGACCAACCGGCCTGTCGGTCGGCCAATATATCGGTAGCTGATAAATAAGCAATAAATTAAATAAGTAAACATAATTTTACTTAGTGTTTTATACGTACAACAATCACACAACTTCGTAGCAATATTAATTTATAGCCAAAAACACGACTGCAGCAAATGAGTATTAAAAATATTATGTTTTTAAAATTGAAAATAGGTATTTTTGATGTCTACACGGAGTTAAAATATATGGATGTGGCTAACATGTATCTGCAAATAAATCGAGGCTATTCGACTTTGTATTGCTATGTCGACGCGATGTATTTGCGATGTAGTTTGCGGCTAATAAATGGTATCGCTTTTGGTTGTGATGTGGTCGATATCGCCCACACAGTGGAATTTGGAGTCGATCTGTGGAAATCAAACTCCTATTTTCATGCCGGCGCCGGACATGCTTACAGAAGTGATCACTTGTTTGAAACCTGCTTTACATTTGGGTCACATATTGTTGTAAAAAAGAAACATTTATTTTGCCAAGTTATACCAATAACATTAAATTAAGAAAACTTAAAAATACATGCTTATAAAATAATAATTGTAGCACAAAGTTACAGTTGAAAAGAGTCACGCTCCGATAATGGCGAGGTGTTACCCACAGCCTCTGATATTTCACTGCTCCCGTCAGTTGCGTGTAAATTGAAATAACACAGTTACTGCAATTTTGAGCCCCAGTAAAGTTATTGTTTTAGATATATATTATAACATAGCTCTAAATTTTATTACTATTTTACAAAACTAAAAAACATCAAAACAAACCTATACCGAACGGCAATGCGCACTTGTGTGTTCACACATGTAACAGAAATATCCAGTAGAGCCACACATGTGAACACGTATTTGATCAAATGTTTGATCACATGGCTGATATTGGTGTCATAAAAATCTTCTTCAATGTTACTTTTCTTATAACGTAAGTGTGGTTTTGGTGTTGTTGTGGTGTGGCTGAGGCATGGTTGTGGTTGTGATCTGACTGTGGTGTATTTGTGGTACGTGTTAACCCCTCATTGTCATTTGTTGTATGAACAGTTGTTCCCATTTGCACTGTCTTGTTAACAATTTTTTGCATCAAGTACACTTCGCTTACTATCAAATCATACAGTAAGTAAATATAAAAATGAACAAATTTTATCCGTATTTTAAAAATACAATTTTAAACGAAATCATAAATGACAGACATTAATAATTCTTAAACATTAACCCTAAGCTGCTTTTAAGTAATAACAATAATACAATTAACTGGATTTACTCTATTATTTACTCAACGTTCATCTAAAATTCTACAAAACTTAACATGATATCACTATTTACTAAAACGGTATTTACACAGTAGAATGTTTCCCGGTTATGATACCGGTATATTTGTTCTCGTCTTGTCTCTTCGGCGAGTCACTTGCTACTGATTCTCCATTATCTTTGAGTAGACCCTTCTTGTCGCTGGAAATATAAATTATTAATTAGAGGTTCGAAGAAAAATTAAGAAGAAAATGTAGCATGTTTTATAGGAGGCAAGTTCTAAACTAATAAAATCAGCCATGACCTACGAATAAACATTCGTGTATTATATTAAAGTCCTGGGTCGGAAATCGAATCAGGAATCCTTCGCATCACACGGTACACTACCAACAAATTTGGATAAATGTTTATTTTCGACTCATGAATCTCACATCTGATTTCCACACACATACAAGGAAGTTTGTTCTTATATGATGAAATATTATTTGAACATATTAAGTAGAACTCTGAAGGAAAATTGGTTGAATTATAATGCTTAACAAAATAAATATGTAGGTATTCTTTGGTCCTTCGAGCCGGATTTGAAGCAGTGCATTTGTACAAACATTCAAGACCGTAGGAAATGGGTTAAATTTTAATTATAAGATACTAATATTATAAATGCGAAAGTTTGTAAGGATGGACGGATGTGTGTTTGTTACTCTTTCACGCAAATACTACAGAACGGATCCGAATGAAATTTAGCACAGGGATAGATTATAGTCTGGAATAACACATAAACAATTTTTTATCAATATACTATGCGTGTGAAGCCGCGGGCGGACTACTGCTGATATCTGTTATGCAATAAAAAAAGAAGCATAGCGAAAATGGAGAGGAGAGAAGTACCATGCGGACGTAGTCGCGGGAAAAAGGAATAATCTTATAGAGGAAAGTTTTATTTTGAGTATGATTGTAATAGACACACTCAACTACTGGACCGATTTAAAAAAAAATTCAGCCAATTAGAACATAATTAAAAACTGTAATATAAACCGGAAAACAAACAGAATTCTTGTTAACTGGCTTTCCTAAGGCGCAGTGAAGTTACAAGTCATGAGAAAAAAGATTGTGGAAATACAAAGACTTTTAGGAAGATTAATAGTTTGGCATTCCGTGTAGCAGATAGCGTAGGTACAGTTTTACGGGACTAGGTTTTGCTTGCCAAATCGAAATAGGAAAAGCCATAAATTTATAGTAGACTTGGACTAGACGCGATTCAGATTCTAATACAGTATAGCGATTTGCAAGTCTCTTTACAAGAAAATGGAGTAAAATTGTGAAATCTATGAAAAACACAAACAGATTTTCGACGATAAAATATCCTTATTCTGGCATTTTGTTGAGTACAAAAGATTTTCTTTTCCCTTCGAGATTTTCTTAAAAATTACCAGAATAAAGTAGACATTGTGACCTGTAACAGTTACACATTTGGTGTCCAGTGCTTATTTGTAGATATGTATTGATTTCCTCTATAAAACTGTAGTACATTACTTTGCTCTATTGTCAATAGTTTCCGCAGAGCACGTAATATAAGATTATTTACATATATAAGGGATTTTTATTCGATATGGGGTATTTTTTTGGTATTTTTTCACATGTCGGGTTACATTATCGAAGTTTTCATGCGGAGCCCTGCGGTTTTTATAAATATTTTATAGTCTTTGTTCAACAGGGATAATGTAGTATAGTAATGAACAGAACGTAGTAGCATTTTTCTTCTTCATTCTTTTTTGTATTGTAAAAGCCATCTTCCTTTTTTTTAAAAAAAAAGCTCTTGAAGTGGTTTAAAAAGGAAAGGGAAAGTTTGTATGGAAATTCATCGAAGTTAAAATTATGCAATGTATTTAGGCATAATATGATAAGAAATAAAAATGTGCTTGTTGTAGTGTTTTTGAAATTTCTACCTATGAGGTTGAAAGAGGAGTTGAAAACTATTTCACGATGATTAAATTGCGGACAAAAATAAATAAGTAATTAAGATAAGTAAGATTAGGTAAATAAAAAAAGAATAACAAAACAAAGTATGCTATTTTACTGGTACTCACGATTTTTCGCGTCTGTATTTCGACCCAGTTAAATAGACAAAAGCCCCGAAATATAGGCGTAAAAATCATATCGTGAGTACCCATAACATAGCACAATGTACACAGTCCACGGCTCATCAGCGGAATTTAAAATAATATAAAGTGATAGTCACCGAGATTGTATGTTATCTTCTATGCTTTTCTTATTCTTCTTGCAGCAGCAGCTCGCTATAATGCCTTGCCGTCTCCATACAAAGAGTATGACATCCACCAGCACGAGACATATAAGGACAACCACCACTGCTAGTCCTATTAGACCACCAGGTGACATCATTGCCTGTTGTTCTTCTCGAGCTGTAACACGAAATATCATTCATTATTGCAACCTATAATCCGTCCAGTACCTGGCTCGGGTCACCAGTCACTCACATTAGAAGGGTTACAGGCCATAGTCCACTATGCTGGACAAGTGCGGATTGGTGGATTTCACACACCTTCAACAATTTTATGGAGAACTCTTAGGATTGCAGGTTTCTTCACGATGGTTTCCTTCACCGTACCAAGTGATAGTTGCATAACTTTTTCGATCGCTTAAAATCGTAACACTGGGCTACGAATACTTCACTTCATAACAATATTACTGAAATAAAATTGTCATTCTCATAAACATTCGAAACAGTACCCATGTGAAAGGTAATGAATATTCTCACCTGGTATGGTGACATAAATATGAGCAGCAGAGGAATTTCCAAGTGAATTGTGTGCCGATATTTCAATGTAATATGTTGTGTTGCTGTCCATTTGATTTAGCTGAAACTCTGTGGTAGGATTAATTCTCTCCTCTTTACATTCGAACTCTTCATTTCTGTCATTGTATATCTGAAAATTTACGACTTAAAATGAAGAATCGTCTTCGTTTTTATAGCTCGTAATATTTAATTATCATCGGCTTATCATTAAGTATCAACTATACTCAGTGCAAATTCCATCAGGATTTTTTTCCATTGTAATTTATTGTAAACATATAGTCGATATAAATATTGGTTTGTTACTTATTGTAAAAATAATCTTGATGTAGATATTTTGGGATTGAAATGTATTGTTAAAAATAAAGTCGATGTAGATATTGGTTTGTAATTTATTGTAAAAATAATCTTGATGTAGATATTTTGGGTTTGAAATGTATTGTAAAAATAAAGTCGATGTAGATATTGGTTTGTAATTTATTGTAAAAATAATCTTGATGTAGATATTTTGGGTTTGTAATGTATGTATTGTAATAATAAAGTCGATGTAGATATTGGTTTTCCCTGAAGATGGGATTTTGAAGAATGCCCTTAGCAAACCGTTTTTATTTTATATTTATAATTTTTATTTACGACATAATTATGAATATACATAATTTATAGTAATTAGACGTAATGATTTAATTCTAGTTATTTTTACGTGATTAATATCTTTTTGATATGACCACTACCAAAAATTTCACATTTGTAAAACAATAAAATAAAAACATTAAGAAAGAGAATTCCAGTAATTTAAACATCTTTGTATCATTCAGTAATTTGTACATCTTTCCATTGAGAACAGTAAATTTAAAAAAAACTATGTTTTTAAAATCCAACATGCTTTTACTTCCTAAAATTTAGCAAAAGAGAATATGCAGAAGAAAAATCCTGTTTACGATTAATTGGACTAAAAACGAGACAATCAGTATAAAGAAGAAAAAGTTTATTACTGTTCTATGGTTGAATGAATTAACAAAAAGTAACAATAGCCCTACAAATATTCTAAATGCAATAGTAACTCTGTCTGTCAATCTTCCTCCAATACTAAGCCGATGTCGATGAAGTTTCATAGAGAGATAAAGTAGACCCTGCGAAAGGACGTTTACCTTATATCGCAAATTATACGCCTCAATATGTATATGAAAAATTATTTTTTTTGTTATTACCTGACAATATTTGACTAGGTAGTAATCAATAGGTTCTCCATTATCTTCTGGGCTATACCACTTCAGCACTCCTTCTCTCGCAGCCGTCTCCGGACTGGTCGTCCAGATTAATTCTTCTGGCATTGATCTGTTCAATTGAATCCAATTTATACACATGTTATTGATTCGAATATGTTAAAAACAAATTAAAGTCTATTAACATTATTTCGTTGTGGTTGACAGACTTTAAGTAACGAAATAAAAGTTTCTATTAATTTATCATTACGAACTGTAACTGTCCCAATACTGGGAAATTTGTCTTGTATTAAAACATGAGGCCTAAAATCACCACGCTGGCCTAATGCAGGTAGATCATAGAACTGTCTAGATCATTACGGTGAACTCACAGAATGTGTTCTTTTCCGAAAAATTGATAACTCATTTTTAATATGCACATTAGTTTGGAAGTTACCACCTAAATATTATAATTTCCTATTAAAGATAATTGTACTCTAAAACACTAATGCAAATCGTAATCTGACACAGATAAAACGGTAAAATGATAAGTTGTAACAACTAATTTAAATCCTTGTTCACTTTGCAATACTATAAACTGCAATAATCAACACCTACTAGTTATAGAATCCAATATGGCCGAGGCGATAACAACAATATTCATTAACATGATTGTTATTGCCAAAGTGATCTACTACTGGCCATAAAGCCTAACGATCCGAAGATACAATAATTGTCCATAACTTATGTTCAGTAATAAGATATCATTATCTCTTTCAAACAGGTATTTGAGGACTTGTCGGAAAGAAATTGTCTAAGAATTAATCAAGCCAAGCCTTATAACTTTTCTGATTAACCCAAGTGAAATCTAATCCACGTGGCCGATATATAAATGCGAGCCCCTTTTTCGTATGGAAAATGTATTAGTCATTAATTTGCCCATTTTGTTCATAGCACACTAGGAACATGTCCTTATATCTGCTTTCACTGCTTTAACAATTTCAAAAATTCCTCTTTTTCGTCATTAAATCCTCAGGTCTTCTTAGTTAATTAATTCAGGATAAACCGTAACATTTAATTGTTTTTCCTTATGAATAATATAAGTAAATTAATAAAATTGTAGTTAAAAAGAGTAGATCTGCAGAGTAGTTCTTGGCATTGCAGCCAAACATTTAAAAACTAGAAGCTCATTAAAACTACTTTGCGAGATTGTTACCGAAGCTTTCATGCCACAAACTGCAAGATAAAATTTCGAGGTGTTAGATTGCACATAACTTTGGAGGAAATTTCTCTCCAAGAAGGAAGTTTTCCAACGGGACTCTAAGAAGAGTATTTAAACAACTTTACAGAGAAACATTAATTGATGTAACTTTTCGTGATTGCCTGGAACGTGAAGTTAGGAGATACAATAATAAAACTTACTTTTCGAGTGTAACAAAGTTAAAAATTTCACTCCAAGGCCCAGTTCCAACCATGTTTATCGCTGCGAATTTAACAGCATACGAAGTATTCGGTTTTAATTTATTAATCTTGAACGACCTATCTTTAGACCACGTTTTGTTTAAATGGATGTCTGTAATGTTATAATTCTCAAATTCGTCATACTCAGCTGTGAATCCAATAACATCTGGACCTATTACATCGTTCGGTTCTTCGATATCAAAGGTGATCGATACTATGCTTACATCTTTTATTGTTACCTGAAATATGTTAAAATCTGTAATGTTAGAACAATATTAAGAAAAAAAAATACTAAAAAAAAACTTGTATACTCATATCCCAAACTAGAATTACCTGCGTCATGAGTGCAATAGACAAAACAAATAATAAAATCACAATAACCCAATTACACCCAACAATTTGATGACGATCAACTCTAGAGCCGTTAAACTAAACATGATATAACACTTTTTATAATTTCTACGACACATATTTTAAAAGGTTCAATAAAACACTTACATTTTGCACAGCAGGAGGAGGGTATGCTTTTTTCAGTGTAATAAATTTTTTTGCTTCACCGTATTTATTCTTTGCAGTACATTCGTAAATACCGAACATAATTTCCTCCTTTATTTTCAGAGGCATTATCTCAAAATTCTCTGTTATTAGGTCATTGATTTTTACCTGTTTCGCTGTTGGTATGTCCATGCCTTGATATCTAAAAAAAAATTATATTAAGTTTGTAAAATTAACAATCATTTTGTTAAGGACAGTGTTTTACGGACAGTTTTTAAAAAATATCTTTGGACAACTCACACACGGACATCTGACAACAAACTAGCCATTAGCTTGTAGCTATGGTAGTAAGACCACTAATAAACATACATATGTATTTATTAAATACATACCTTATATTATATTTTTATTCCTAGACACAGAACTTGATGTGATTCGAACCCACTACCTCAGGTTCACTAACCACTAGACCAAACGGCCTGATGAATAATTTGAATACACAATAAGATATGAACATTTTGTATTTGTAAGTCTGGTTCAGTATTTCCTAGGTTGATAACATTTTTGGTCCTGATACTTTATTTTCATGTATACATCTTTTAATTTCTTAATGTTTATGAATGGAATTGTATTACTTACTTCCAACTAACTCTTGCTGGTGGATTGCTATCAGGTTTGCAATTTAATTTAACTGATTGGTTCTTCCAACCCCAAACTTGTTCAGAGGTTTCTTCAAAGAAGGGCTTGTACATAACTGATACCATCATTTCTTGGGATACCATTTCAACTGAAACATTTCCAATTACTTGAGAAACGAAGTTTTTTGTATTGATTTCTAGAAAACTTGTAATTAAGCAAACTTAGGTTATCATGAAAATTAAATATACATATAATAAGTAATATTGGCGAATATTCAAGGCTTCTGATTCTATGAAATACTAATAAGAGTTCCAGATTTTTTCCAGAACTTTTTACATCTTGTTAAGTTATTTTATTATTGTTCACTTATTTAGATTATCTCAATGTTTGTAAGGAAGAACATAATTTCTGGGTATTCACTTACCTTCGTTAGTAGCATTACAAATATAAACGCCACTATTGGCTCTGCTAATGTTAACAAATGTTAAATAGAGTTCTGTATGGGTGTCGTTCGGGTTCTTAGTATAGGAAAGTATTCTAGAACAAAACCATTATTGAGTATGTTGCGAGATATTATTGACATGTAACGATATGCAAACGAGCAGATTAATATTTGATTCACCTAGTATTTTATAGTTTACAGTAAAATTAGTTTCCATCCGAGGTTTCGCCCGTATGGTAGGTTCATTGATAAAAAGAAGCCTATTCCAGACTACCTCTGTGCCAAGTTTCATTCAATCCCGTTGAGTAAGTTTTGCGTGAAGAAGTAACAGAAATTCATCATTAGTATGTAGCATGTGAAAAACAAAAGAATTAAGCTTCAAACGGTAGAATATTCAGAGAGAAGAGAAACTTTACTTCAAACAAAAATAAAATGAATATTTTAAAAAATAATAATATGTTTGGACAACTCACACACGGCCATCTGACCCCAAACTAAGCGTTAGCTTGTGCTATAGTGATCAGATAACTGATAAA
>DWJZ01007589.1:0-11986 GCA_018249125.1 Asbolis capucinus
AACTTACTACGTTTTGATATGGGACAGGTTTTGCCGACTCGAACAGTGGTTGGCTCATAGAATAATGTTATAATCTATGGTTTTAAACTAGATTCATCATGGACTTTTGCTATGTTACTCAAGATATGTTTTTCGCGCCAATATCATTCCATTTGAATAGAACATGTTTTATTTTGTTACAAACGTCTGCAGTTTCGGGTAGTGGTATAATGTTGTGACAGGTGGTCGTCACTACATGCCAATTCTGCCACCAGTCACCTTTACAGGTGGTAAAGGCTTCAGATTTTACTTTTCAGCATTTTTATTCCTATGATACACACTGTACTATATTTCATAAACCTAACAGAGTAAGGATTACAGACTAAGAGTTCCAATTATTTTGCTTGCAAAATGGTTCCTGTACATACATTAGCCTTAAACATATCATGAGTAACATAGTATAATATTATAATACACCAAATTATATCAAAATTGTATGATAAATCATGTTTGAGGATATTTTTAAGCTATTTAAAGCTCGATCATGTACCGCTAATAAGGTGAGGTGGACAATAGACACGGTATCCAACATCTTCCCAAGGCTGAAGCCTACCAGCCTGCTGGTAAATCTCCTGCCTCTTCTGGAGCGTTGTGTTGTGGGTGTCAGAGAAGTCCGTTTCTGTAATTATTGACCCAGCTTCAAAGATGTGCCGTGACTGCTTTACTAGTTGGTCTAGTGGTTAGTGAATCGGACTGCTACGCCGAAGGTCGTGGAATCCCAACCAGGACAAACTTTTCTGTGATGAATAGGAATATATGTTCTGTCAAGTTGTAAAAAATAACTATATATATATATACGTATTTAAATGATGTATATGTAAGTTTATTACTCATCTGATCTTCATAGTACAAGCTATCGCTTTGTTTGGGTTCAGGTGGCCGTGTGTGAGTTATCCTGAGATATTTATTTATTCAAATGTTTCAAGAAGTTGGTTGATCAATTTATATATAGATATGTATAGTAATAATAAATATCTTTGGACAACATACACACAGCCATCTGAACCCAAACTAAGCGTTTGCTGGTACTATGGTGAACAGACAACCGATAAACATACATATATACTTTTAAATACATACTTAAATAGATATTTCTATTATACACCAAGACACACAGAACAAACATTCCTGATCATTACAGAAAAGTTTGACCTGGGTGGGAATCGAACCCACGACCTCCGGTGTAGTAGTTAGGTTCACTAACCACTAAAGCAACCGGCCTGTCATTTTTTAAACTCCATTTTATGCTTAGAAGGTCAAACACTGTCAAAACATAAAATATTACAACGTAAAAATGCATTTTAATACAAAAATTGGATAAATATATAAAAACTTTACATAGTAACTCTGAAACGTTCACTAGATTTTATTAATTATAAATAATGCTAATCTATGTGTGGCCCTCTAACAAAAATCAAATTTAAAATTAGCCCTTTAATTCAAAAGGTTGCTCAACCCTGCTATAGAGCATCAAGTCATCATAATTACAACACTTAGCTAGGCTCAGGTTAAGCCGCGCTGGCAGAAACTAGTAGGGCATAAAACCTACTTCTTCGCAAACGTGTTCAGTACCTCCGGGACCATGGTTCATGCAATTCGATCGTAATATCGGTCGGAAAAACTTATATCGTGAGTACATCTAACATAGTATAATAGGTACATAGTCATCAGAAAAAGATGTATAAACAAAAATAATTATGGATTTTCGTGTTTCATTTTAATTGAGATACAAAAGGAATTTATCACCATTCATAATACAATAACGTACGAAAGTTATATATGTAATCTGGAAATTAATGTCTACTTTAGACGAAGATAAGGCGAAAATTAACAAGCTTACATCAAAAGCGTGGGACGCGGTGTATTAACTTTTAATTAACTAACAATTAATATATAATTTGACATATTATAACTTAAAACAGATATAGCCTAGTGGTTTGAACATGGGTCGTTCACCCTGAAGTTCCTGTGTTCGAATCTTATGAAGCGATTTTATTTTCAAAGCTATTTGCGTATCAGAAGTTAGTTATCACATTATCACGTTTTTGTGAAGGAAATCTGCGCTTCTGAGACTCCATAAAAGTTGTCAAAGATGTAAAGTCCATCAATCGGCACTTGTCCTGTCGGTGGACTAAAGCCTGGTACAGCCTCACAATGTGGGCGAAGACCTGAGGATAGTATTGGGACAGTTATGGGCGCCTTAAGAATTTGTAAACATTTTATACTTATACGCAATAGACCTATACATGCAAGTATTGGCTAGCATCTATAACAAAATCTATTAAAAAAAAGGATTGTAGAAAACACTCACTACCCAAGAAAGATATATCTTATCTTAGATCTTATGTTGTGTTAAGATATTTTTCTGTTCTCTTGTTTAATCTTTGCGCTAATAGCAGAAGCAACTTGACGAGGGATAATGTTAGTAGGCGCTTACTGTAATATTAAAAATGGTAAAACTGAGCTAAAAGAAGGTGTTTTGTATGTAGTTTTTATGTACATTTAAGACGATATATGATATCGAAAAATATTAAATTAATTGAAATAAAAATATTAGTTAACCAAAACAAATCGATGTTTCATGATTTTTGCACAAAACACTTTATTACAGATTTCCCCCGGGCGTCGAAACGATAAAAATTTACATGAAATAACTTGGAATAGAAGCGTCTGGGAATTTGGACTGCCAACAGAGAAAAAAAACAGTTTTTACTTACGTCATATTGCTTTGGGCGCGTCGAAGGTGCTTAGGTATTGGAATAATTTATTATAACAACCAATATGGATTAGGAATTGAACAATACATTAAACAGCCATGTTGCCTAGTTGGTAACTTTGCCTATGGTCCCGAGTTCGATTTCCGAGCGGAGCATTTATTTGTCAATGTGTTGTAAAATTAACAAGTAAAATTAAGTGTCAGTATGTATTTAAGCATTTTTAATGAATATTCGTTTTACCGTAGGCAAATATTGTGTTAAAATACGATAGAAGGAGGTCCTTCTGAAAGAGGTCGTTAGAAAAGGTCTGCCAGGTGATACTATTGTCGTATTCGTTGTTTAGGGTACATGAGCAGGGGAGATTGCTGTTAATTAAGGTATAATGAAACCTTACATTTATAAACGGAACGTTTGATTTAAAACAACGAAAATGCTTTCCGTTTCCGTTACAATAGGAGATAAAAATTTCTGTATTCACTGATTATACGCCTAGTGAATTATAAAAATGTCTTCCGAAATACTTTTGTGGATTGCGTCGGAATTTTTCATTGAAATATTTCGAGTTTTCATTTGCTATTAGCCCCAAAAACTAAGAAAAATCGTGATGTATAATTTTCACTATCTACTGGTTGGGTATCTACCATTTGGTATGCGAGACGCTATCTTAGACACTTACCTGAAATTTTCAAATATTGTGATAGCCGCTTCTCATGAACAATAACGACACTGATGGTATTACCAACGCCTGCCAAGAAAGCCAGAGAGAGTAGATAGACCAGTTTTTTCAAGCTACAACGTACAACTGGAGTCAATAGTGGCACCAATGGACTCCAGTCACACCAAAAACAAACAGGATCGAAGAACAATAGGAACTCTTTACTAATCCTTCCCTAAAGAGGCGATAACTAATTATGGGCAGAAATAAGAAGACTGGGGTATCCGTCACTGTGACCAATTTACGATTGACTCCTGAATGAGGGTTGTAGCTAGTTGGACGATCAGATGGTCCACCACCATGCAACCACCATCGAGATTATACTGGTGCAAAGCTAAGAGACCTCCAGAAGTACAGAACTGGTCGACCTAACCTGGACGTCCCACGTGCACTACCCCGAACAGTGTTTAGGACAGTTTTTTTTAAATAGTTCACGCCAAAATAACTGTACATACTAATTGATACATTTATAATTTAGTATCTCAATGGCCGTTGCTGAGAGGAGTCCAGTTTTATGTGTCAAACAATGTTCAATTACTTATTTAAATTAAGTAAAAACTACATGAAAAATTAAGCATGTAAATACAAAAATATTTAAAGAAATTTTTAATTACCACATAATGAATTTTAATACGATGAGTAAAGCCAATTTTAAAATTGTTATAAGTATACGTGTTAGGGTGATCATGCAGAATTGTAATCGTAACCTATGACGTAAGTTTCGCAAGATGGCGTCTGAAAGCGGCTCAAAATCTGAAGCCCCAGATGTATAAAGTTGGCATATCTATGGTTATAATATCATTGGTGTATGGTGTTATAAAAAAGTAAAAGATTAATTTACTTGTTCGTCGTTCGTAGTGGTCAAAGTTCCTTAAGTCGCACAAAAGATCATTGTTTCGCATCTTCAATTGTTTTATTTTTACCATTGTGAGGCAGTTGTGAGTAGTCCAGTAACTTTTTCATTTCGTTGCCAGAATATTTTCAGTACAATGCCAGTTAAGCTAAATTGCGTCGGAATTTTTGGACCTTATAATTTAGAATGGTGTAGCGAAACAGTGCCAATATGTCAGCAGAATATTTCGGTATCGCGTATATTATGATATATGGCGGCTGAATTTGACATCGTTATACAATTTGATTTTATTTGCTGAAGAATTTGAAATGCATGTCCTGTTTTTAAATGTAGTTATAGGTTTTTTATAAAAGTGTAAAGCGCAGTGCAAAATACCAAATATGATTTTTAAATTAGCGCATTTTCATACAACTTATCAGTAGTCGTTTGGATTTGTTTAGGCTTTCGGGCAGCTTAAACATTTCTGACAATAGTTCTAAGAATAGTAAACGCTATCACATCAATCAATTCACATTGTAGTCTCATCTTTGTACTTATGAGGAAACCAGTGTACAGTAATGGGTTGAATGATGACATTTTGTCTATGAAATGAGATAAAATAAATAATCCATACCGGAATAAGTTGGCGACAGTGTCGATTACTATGTAAACGTATTCAAGTTAAGAGTTAATAGGCTTTTGCTAAATTAATGCGCTTCACCATTTAAGATCACATGGCAGCATACCATCAGGTGGGATGGTGGTGAAGCAAAAATTTTTATAAGGTAAAAAAAACAAAATCTAGATAAATATCACTTCACTGCTTATCATCGGTTTTGTTAAGAAAATACGTTAACTTAGTATTTTGAATCAATTTTGTGAATAGAATATTCAATATCCTACAAAGCCCCGAATCGCCCACTTCAAATAATTGGACTAAAGTTTCTATCAAGGGCATTTAAAGGTTTACTTTTGGTAGGCATTCTCTAATTAATACTCCCCAAATCTGTCCCGCTGTCCCATTTCATCCCAGCTGTCCCCTCGTTAAATGCTAAGAAATTACAAAATATATTTTTCGTTTCGAAAATTCAATTTGAAAGTTTTTCAGTTCGTTTATCAACAAACAGTGCTTTATTCGACAATTTAAACGTGGTTCAAATAACAAAATCAATTTGAACTCAAAAAAGCTGTTTACGGTACGGGATAAGTTCTTTTAATTGAGTTTTTTTCACTGACGTAAAACCCGAATTGTTTTGTATGTCTGTTTTAAAAGTAAAATAAATGGTAGTAAGCCGCTGTCTGATTCAAATAAACCACAAATGTAATATCGCATCTAGTATGGTCTCAATCAAATACATGAATGTGAAAAAATGGGAGTCAAGTTTATCAAGAATATGCATTGGTATCGGCTTCGTCATCAGATAGGTTTAGATTTAAATTGAAAAAATATTGTATCCATTCAAGGTTAAGTGAAACTAGATTTAGTTAGACAGTTACCTATACCTAAAAGAGATTTTTCAAAAGACACAAGACAGTTTTTGCTTCTTCGCCGCGCTAACAGATCTTGGATCAAACGGCCGCTTGTTTTATCGTCAGCAACACGTCGATGATTCTTCTACATTTTATTTACCATCAAGTGAACCGTCTGCTTGTTTGCTTGCCTGAATCAAAGAATAAATGTATACATTTACAGAACCCAAAATATGTAAAAAAATAGAAAACTCAAGTCTTGTAAAAATTACACTACACGATAACTGTGGTGTACCGAAATTGGCACCCATTTAGATCTCAATTCTCAAAGGTAAGAAAGTTCGTAGGTATTAATAGTACATTAAAGTAATTTTTGAATTAAGGAAGTTATCATAGCCCGCTTCTTGTGTTGATTCTAACTGATCAACTGATTCAAACGACAGGTGGATCATTTGGTAGGAGAAAGGGTATTGCAAGTGGCAATCTTTCTTGGGTGTTTCCATGCTTTGGAGGAACACATAAAGCCAGTATTTTATTTTACATCCAATAGTTATACAGCGGTAGGTTAGGTTAGGTAGTCGTTAAGACGTGTCGGAGGACTTCTTGTGTCATAAAAAAATCCAATCCTCGCATTGGAGAAGCGTGATGGATTTTGTTTTACGCCTCCTCAGCCACGAAGGAGACACCTGTGTTCAGTAGTGTAATGAGTTAAAGTGCGTAATATCTCGAAAAGGACGTACTTCTGCGTGCAAAGTTATGGGCCCTAGGTATACTCGGGCACGATTCGAAAACGTTTACCATACAAAAATTGTCAAGGTTGAATGCCAAATATTCTATTTCAATCGTCGTAGAGGTTATAGCAACATTAAAAATTCAGTCTTAATTTTCAAAGTATTTCAAGTGTATTTGTTGCAATATCGAATGTTAATATTGCTTTTAGAAAAATATTGATGTCTACAGACTATTTTATTGTAAAGCCAAATTTGTTAGTACTCAATTAATAAGGAATATTGTATTGTTATTTTCTATTCAATTTCTGTTGTTAATTAATTCCATAAACAGTGTCAGTGATTATTGGAACGCAGCCGCTGGGAGGATAAACAATTTAACATTTGCGGTTACTGGATTGAAGTGGAATAATGCGGTTTCAACAGCATGAACCGGTCAGTTCATGCTGCAATCAGTTACGATAGCTACATAATAGGATATTAATTGTTAAAAATATTTTCTTTATCGCTCCCAAACGAGGAAACGAAACTTTAAGATGTAACGAATTGAATAAGATTACGATATCAGACCAGAATCGTGACTAGCGGATTTGATGGTGGCACTAAAAGGGGTCCATAGGAGGTACAACTAGAACTCAGTTATTAAACGACATAACTTCATGGAATTTGGGCTCGTTTGATTCGTCTTGAACGAGTACTTCGTGTGCTGTATGGTTATCAGAATCAGACGATGGAGCTGGAAGATAGCCAGGAACTCAGTAATTAAACCCTATAAAACTATCGATTTGAGCTCGTTTGATTCGTCTTGTCGAGTACTTTGGTGCTAGATGGTTGTCAGGATCTTATGATAGTTATGCATAAGGGTTTCTGTATAAAACGGAATGGTATCCAATCTAAAAACATAAATGAGAGCCTCGTTCAAAGTTGATGATACTTCGTCCTCCGTTTCACCGACCAAAGGTATCGAAATCTATATTGGTACGAAGTTCTGTGTTAATTTGGGATGTTCTTTAAGTTATATGTTTTCGTCAAGTTCTGTTCTACCTCTGTACCTTTCATTAAAATTGGTTCTGTAGCTTATATGTGACAAACGGACAGACGACAGAGTTGCTTTTGCATATGTCATGAACTACATAGTACTGTTACTTGCATAATGATCATGAACTTATTTAATAGCACGCAGGTGTCACGCTGAATGTGAAGCCGATAAAATCAACGCGTTTGAATAATCTCATAAGCAACAACGCCTTGCGGTTGCGGCTTACAGTTGCGTCTTGCGGCTTCGGCCTGCAGCTGTGGCTTGCGGCTACAGCTTGCAGCTACTGCTTGCGGGTGCGGCTTGCAGCTTCTGATTGCGGTTACGGCTTGCGGCTACAGCTTGTGGGTATGGCATACGACTAGGGGCATGCAGTACGCCTCGCAGCTGCCGTGCGGCTACGGCCTGCGACTACGGCCTGCGGCTACGGTATGTGGCTACGGCTTGCGGCCACGGATTGGTGCTACGGCATGCGGCTACGGCTTGCGCTTGCATCATGCGGTAGTCTTGCAAATATGTCTTGGATCTTGTCATTTTCAAAATATTTGTCCTTCTTTATCGTTCTTTGTTATATTTAAACAGAAGAGTGAGACTGATACATTAGTTTCAAATTCAAAATGTATGCACTATTGTTTCCTTCTTACTTCTTTAGACTTCTTACTTTTAGAGACTCCTTAGACACTTGCGCGTTTGCGTTCTATCCGTACTTCTTTATACTCTATACTTATTAGATACTATACTTCTAAGGACTTCATACTTACAAAGACTCGATAATCCTAAATACTCAACACGCGTTGGCTTATTTGAAACTAGGCGCCAATACATTTTGGCAAATACTTTGTCTATAAACCTGTTAGTTTAAATAGAACTAACCTCTACCAGAATTAACGAAATACAAGAAGGAAAGTTGTTTTTGAATGATGAAAGCTTTGGGTTATAAGGATTTTCACTTTCACAAACTGCACCCGAAGAAAATATGGTTTGTATGAAGCGTTTTACAAATGAAAGGTATTTATTTCATACTAGCTTTTCCCCACGACTAAGCCCACTACCTCCTCTTCACCTCTTCTTTGCATGCCCCCGTAGTCAAAATCAAAATCAAATACAATTTGTCATTTTTATATTTTCGATAATAAAGATATTTCCTCCCCTATTTCAAACTCGTCAAGCCTATCTTCTCGAAAAAAGTAGCCTCTGTGTCTCGAGTTCTTTATACCTCTATATCAAGCTTCATCAAAATTCATTATGTAATTTAGGCGTGAAAAAGTGACAGATTTCGCATTTATAATATTCGTAGCGATATATCACAGCGCTGTTAAAGATTCAAGAGACCACATATAATTTGATTCGCTTCACATCACTATCGTGATGCGTAGGTAGTAATGGTTGTGGCTATTAACCTTACTGTTAAAATATTAATACAATATGAGCCTAAATTACATATTTATAAAGTACCTAAGCAAGAAGTTATCGTGTAACAACTAACGAAGACGTAAAACTAACACGCAGAGCCCGAAGTCTTTAAGATTATGTTAGTTCTTCGAGGTAAATATTCTCACTAACTTGGGCACCTGTATTTATATATCCAGTTACCAGTACCCGTACTAAAATTTAATAACGCCAAGATAGGAGGCTCGTAACCCGTAAAACTATATTAGGGTTCATCCCCAATAATATTGGTGGTAATAGTTTCAACTCGCTGAACCTCAGCAGATAAAATGCTTTGTTTATTTGCACCACAGCTGCCTCTGATCTCAAACTGTTCCAATTGGAGTGTCTATCCGAATTTGTTGGAGATTAGATGATATTGTTGCGATCAATGATATTATAACCACAGATATGCTACTTTCATATCTATGGGGCTTCAGATTTTGATTGGTTTTCAGACGCCATTTTGGACGCCATCTTGTTTAACTTACGTCAAACGTTCTACGATTACACTTTTGTATTACTGTATGATGTACGACGTAATGACAATAGAAAAATTGGCTTTATTAATATTTGAATATTACTAAAATTATATTACTAAAATTTAATATTTCGTAAAATTTAAATATTTTTGTATTTACACGTGGTATATTATTTGTTATATAAATTTTATAGTTCGTTTTCAATGACACTTAAAACACGACTCTTCTTAGCGACGGTCATAGACAGATTAAATGATTAGTGTATCAAATGGTATAGTTTGGCGGGAGCGATTTTAGGTTATTTATGTCTTATCTATAGTAATAATATCATTGGTTGTGATCGACTCTTAATTTCTAGTCCTCCTTAAGCTTAGGGGACGACGGTCTAAGCAAACCTCAGGTGGTGTTTAGTGGTATTAGCATGTGCCTACCCAGGTGGATCTATCGTCCCATATAACCAGCGCAGCCGACTGCGTTGGTATGCATGAACACCACCATTCCCCGCGCATCTCCAAAGGGTACTCTTTCTCTTTATCTGGACGCAAGAAAATATAAACCCCGTACCGAGGAAAACCTGTTTTTGGTAATTGAGATAAATTGGCCTTATATTGGACACCGCGCGATATACCGACCAATAGCTGTGATTTATGATATGGCGCAATTTTGAATCAATCAATCACAGTGCAGTATTTTACGCTCTTACGTCTCTTACCTTCACGTTTCGACTGAATTGGATGGAATTTCTGTATCTTCTGTCTCTCTTTACGTTCTTAGTATGCATATCTCTATACATATATAGAACGTGAACGTGAACCTTTGTATACCTTTTTACGGATATTATTACGATTATTACATGGTCGAAAGAATATGAAATTTTGCACAGTTAAAGTTTATGAGGAGAAGGAGTTCAGGTAGTTAATATTTCATCCAATAAATCCATTGAAAATACATTAAATTCCTTAACAAAGTATTACGCGCACTAGGTTAGTTTGACCCATGCGTCTAATGCACGCATACAAATTCAGTTTGAATAAGCTCTATGGCTATCTTATTTACGGTCCATATTTGACTGCAAACCGGGTCTCTGGTTAAAATATATAACATGAAGCACTTAGTAGCCTATGTCGTCATTAAATTTCTTATCATAATCTTAAATTAACATAATACACGCCATCGTGTGAGTAGACATTTGCCATTATTTTGCGTGCACATTAACATTAAGGACTATGTGAGGTAATCTCAGTAGAAAAGGTGCAATCTTCGAGAATATTAAAGACGGCTTCAGCTTCGCTATCAGAATAACATTTTTATGGGATCAAGTCTCGTTTCTCCAGATTATATGTATAAAGTCAGCATTCCATATGTGGCTGTAAGAGCAAACCTGTAGCTTGGTGGTGACACTGTCTGAGCTTCTTCCTCATGCTTTCTAATAAGGAACTGACGTTTAATTTACCACTTTTAAACCCCACCACTTCGCTCTGGTGACACGGCGAGATTTTCTATCCCTCCCTCGCCTAAGATTACGTGTTAGCTTTTGTACATATTAAAAAGGGATATTTAAAAATAAACTTTATTCAATCAATTCAGTCAGGACAAATTTTCGGCTCCGTAGTGTTAGAGGAAGTGGGTCTAATTAAGCTTGCAAGATTTGACCCGAACAAACCAACAAACATACACTGCAAGTTAAATAAAAACTTGAAATAATAAAATATTTATTTTTGAAAACTTTGTATATTTATTTAAAAATAAATAAACTAAGTGACATTAATGTACTACTTAAAAAACGAAGTGAAAATTAAATTTTACTACGTACATAACTTTGATATTTAGAAGGGCGTGCGTCGGGATTTGAACCCAGGACATTCGAGAGACCAACGCTTATATTCTTACTGCTCCACGAACTCTTCTATATAAAATATTCTGTATAAACACAATGTTTGTTAGTGAGTTTGAGTGTTTGTCCTATATAGACTGGGAGACATAGATAGATCACTGCTGTCTTTAGCAACTATGTTTAGATTTCTCTAAATAAGGTCTTACATCGATCGGACATATGTTTATGAGTTTATGTGTAGCAACGCTTGCCGGGTACAGATAGTACCTATAAACAAAAAAAAAACATCGCATGTGCTTACAATGGACCGCAACCCTTATGTGTAGTGAAGTCAGGTTGATATTATCAAACTTAGAGAAAGAAAATATTACTTGAGATAATATTTCATTGCATATTAAAATAACTTACTTATTCATGTCGGTGCTTAAGCTTCAAAGAAAAGTACATGTTGGATATTATCTTAAAACTTAACGAATCAAAAGTTTTCTTAGGGCGCATAAGCACATAACCCTTACTAGTACCCTCGTTTTAGGTAACGCATAGAATTTCAGAGTAATTTAATTATACTATTAGTCTATAAATATATGGCGACATCGCACAATACGTCATACAATGACGTCACGACAAAAAACCTGAATCACGCTATCGGAGTTTTCTGAGTTGTTAGCATATATACAAGTTCCGACTAACAACTGTCGGAGCTCG
>DWJZ01007590.1:0-11985 GCA_018249125.1 Asbolis capucinus
AGTATTGCATTTTTTTTAAATATATGTATATGAAAAAAAAAACTTATTTGTTTCGCTCATAATTCAAACTTTTTAAAAATAAAAAAATCATTTCGTTCGGTAAAAAAGAAAATAGTTGTAGTTCATTTGTACATTGACTACAACGCCCTCTGCGGATACTCCGACGTATCACGAACTATTGCCTCCTCAAGAATAAGAACTCAGTAACGTAATCACAGATACTAATGATTATTATATTAAAAAAGAAATAAAGCTTTGGGTATGTTCGTGTGATATCGTCTTCTCACTTCAATATTCAACTAAACACGCTTAATTCTAAATATTGCTTATATATGAAAGCGCTACATTATTATGTTATTTTCACATCAATATGTATCGATTGATTATTCACTACACATACAAATCCCTGTAGAATGTCTTTTCACACGAATGAGAGAGCATTTGATATTTAAGTTACTACGTTATTAATATTAATAATTGTATGAATTCAGATCTTAAGGGCTAAATTGTGATCGTTTTAACGTTATTCATATTTAGTATTATTACGAGAAAGTTGCTAACTTTTTATGCAAAGGTCTGTACTAACTCGAATAATTATTTATACAACCATATGATTGTATAACTGTTAATTGTTTTAATTATATAATTACATTATATTTAGATGTACTGATATTTGTGCGTATGGCAGAGTAAACATACACAGAAATGTAACGACAGCAAAATAAGTATTTTGTAAAAATACATTTCACAACATACAAATATCAAACACGACAAACAAATAATTTAACTTACGAATTATAGATTCAGTCCCTTAAATGTTTTGTAATTTATAATAACTGTATAAATAAAAATTATAATAAAATAAATTATTTACACCCGCTTACCCTCTATGATTTCTACGCAAAAAGTATGTATTCTAAAAAAATATTTTCAACGAAATTAAATTATTAAAAAGTTGAACGTCCCGGAAGATTTGAGAAGTTATTTACAAAAGAATACTAAAAAAATATGACTTTACAAAAATTATCTTACTTTTACACTTTGAAAATAACAAATACAATATGCGATTATAAAAAAACTACGCAACGAGGGGATAAAGTAAACAGTTACGTAGCGTAACTGAAACGAACTATTGACCTTACGAAGTTAATATTAACTGATGAACTACCTTCCCGAAAATATGCTGATGGAATTGGATGTGGTCCGCTTCCGCACGAGAGTCGCTTCAACTGAAATTTAAAAACATTTAATATTAAAACAATATATTTCCAAAATTATCAACAACATATGTATATATAAATATATAGATATTGTGTACATTAAAAAAACCCAAAACATAATGCTGCCTTTTAATACGTAAACGGATGTTTTTTTGTTTATAGGATGTTGGACTTTAATTGATTAGCTCAAGATCTTCTCTTGTTGTGGAAGTTTAGGCTTTTCTCCACTCCCACCACACGGTTTTAATTCACATTGGTGGATGCCAGTGACAAAACGTTGATGCCATTGGATTCCTCAGAAGAAGCTCAAAGTTTCCTCTCTAACCAGGCACAGTTTCACTTGCCCTCCGAAGCACGGAAGTCACATATTATGTAGTCAGACAAGCTACACTAGAATATTACGGAGTCAGAGGATTTACATAAACACTACATCAATAATATTATATATGTCTGGCTAACATTGTTTTATAGTGGCAGCAGTGGGATAAAAACTCACACATTTATAGAGACTGGTGTAATAATATAAAGTGGTTAAAAGTCACATTATCTGCCACTTTCATCGGCACTGTATCAATGAAGCATTTTTTAGTCGTTGTTTTATTAGATAGTGGCAGCGGTAGGATCTGGACCACGCTTTAAAGAGACTGGTGTAATATATGCTGTTTATATTGGGCTCGTGGATTCTGTAGCCCGAACTGACTAGTTTCTAGTTCTATACTCACTGGTAGAATCCTGTGGCGTGAGCGGGCGGCGCACGGTATGCTGTATGACAGCGAGCCAGCCCGCGCGGTCGTCGTGCGAGACCGCCGCCAGACAGAACGTGCGCTCCGGCGTCACCAGCTGGAAGGGAAACCGTGCTTCCTTGCATCCGTTACCCGTGTGTGGCACGCGGACTGTGTACCCCGTTGACTCGTGACCTGGGTTACAATGCATCAATACATATAATAAATTTGAAACTGAATGTTGCTTGTACATGGAAGATATTTAGGAGAAACGTCCTTTAGAGGTTTTTAGTATAGACCAAAAAATAATTTTAGATTTTTATTGTTTATCTGTTTGCGTGTCACAAGTGCTGCTATGCTCGCTAAGCTCAGAAACTATAGATCCCTTTTCAATGTCGTTTTCACTGCTGTAATGTGCTTAACTTAGATTAACATTTGGTTTTATTAAAAACGACGACCCCTCGTGGACAGTGTAGGTTATCTCAGCAGTCATAGTCTAGCGGGATTGAACTGAAGTTTCCAAAAGGTCTAAGTTCGAATGCTATGGCAAGTATAATTTCCAAAAGAAATCACTTGCTTCGGTAAAGAAAAATAATGTGAGTAAACTAAGACGAAACTGAGAATTTTCCATAACGTTGTAAATGGTGTGAAATCTACCAATGCGAATTTGGCCAGTATCGCTTTACTTGCGCTTCGATGCACGGATGTCTCGGCTAATTATATCATATCTATCATACCAAAAATCAACTTGACTCCAGTAGTATAAAGTGGGATCCCAAATTCCCTTTCTAACAGGGAATTTCACGCAAAACCTAAAAATTACAGCTATTCGTTCTAAACTTCCGAAGACATTTGAAACTCACCGATAAATATTTCGCCTTTTGGGTACGCGTCTAACGGTTCATCGTGATACATTAGTTTCCTGTTGTCCAGCGTGAACCAACGACGCCTGTGGGCATCCGAGGGTCGAGGCCCCGTCTTCCATAGCCAGCCTTCTCTAGCGAAGTCCTTGGGTAGCCGAAGAAGTAGGTCTGACTGAGGCGTTGACGGAAACGCTACTTGGAGAAGGTGAAGTTTTGCACAGCGTATTGCCATGTACCTAAAAGTTAAAAATAAATTATTAGCACTAACAAAAATTTAGCTAGGTATACTTCTTCGTCTTCTCCTTCTTCCAAGACGTAGTCTCCATTCGAAGAAGTTTCTTCCCCGACAGCTATCGATCCTTCGAACTATGTGGCCTATCCATTGCCACTTCAGCTAGCTGCTCCTCTGAGCTAGGTATGCTACGGATCTCATCAATCCTGACTCGACCTGTAGATAAATACCGGAAACAGCCCTCTCCACAGTCCTCTGCGCGACCTTGAGCTTGTCCTCCATGCCGTTACCATACACGCGCTGTTCGAACATCGAAGCTCTTCAGGCAGGATATGTATACCATGAATACATTATGACGTAGTTTCCTGAACAGAGTCAATTCAAGTTTGATTCTGCGAGTGACTTAATTCTCGAAGTTAGACTTACCCATTTGGATCCTTTGTCCCAGGTAAATAGTCCAGGTCCAGGGTCTTCAGCCACACAAGTATAGAATTGATACCCATTCTTGAAGACATTTAAAATATGTGTAAAACAACCATTCTCACCAGCAGTTGATAACTTCTGGGTCCTCGTGGTACACGTAGATATGCCTGGTGGAACCATCCTTCATGAAGGTAAGTTGCATGGAGTTCATGTGACCAATTTTGGCTGGTGCGAAGGCAACGTTCAGTTCTGAGAGCCGCAGCACTCCCTTTGGCTCCTTATGTTCTTTGACGTGGTACCTGAAATAAAAAGTAGGAGGAGATTTTTATTTAGGCTATAATACAAGGTAAGATACAATATACAACAATTATAGTATATAATTTATGCATTTTTTTTCCACCAATCCATGCTGGAAAATCATAATGAATTGTGCTCCAGTCTTCCTCAGTTATGAGGAGAAAACCGTGCCCAGGAGTTTGGCTAGAAACCACTTTGAGCATATCTTGAAAATTGCGTATCGGATTTCAATTCTGGAATAGCCTCTTGCAATTGCTATTTCAAAATGAATAATTAAAATTATTTCGTAACATTTAAACTAATAATAATAAAATAATGAAACGATTGCTCAATAATGAATCATAGTGATTGATAAATCGAAACGAGTGTTAGTTGTTTGTAAGAGTAAATATGTGAAATCTAAGATGCAAATGTGTCTATTTATAATTTTGAAAAGTTAATTATAGATATTGTTTATTAAGGACAACTTAATTTAGGATTTTCTTTTTTCAAATTTACGGTTGTAAAGTTCTAAATATAGTTCTTGTGCATGTAATTTGGTTATCAATATACCGGGCTGGCCAAATGAAAGTCAAGGCTAGAAGAATACATTTGAGGCCGAATAATACCACAATAACAACATCGAAATCTGAATGAATTTAAATAATTTACTCTCAAATAAAATAAAATAAAAAGTTATTGATACAATATAAAATACAGAATAACAATTTTTAGAATGACAATGAAGTATTTTTAGAAATATTTTTGATTATAAAATAGTTTTTTAAGGTTTTACTCGCGTGGAATATCTACATTATATTCTACTTACGATATTTATTGGAATTGTCGTTTTAAACTATCTACTTCTTATAAAACACTCAAGTATCCTTTTTGTTCTTTACAGCTCTCTGATTGGTCAAGTTTTACGTATTCAATATAGCGTTTGACAGCTGTCAAAGATAGAAAAGATTCAACTTTCTTCTCCCTGTTTTGACGTATCGATATGAGTTTCGTAAGATAATTTTGTGACTATTTAATTTATACATTTGAAGTATTTTTTAAGAACGAAACCGACATTAAGGACTCACAATTGCTTTGCATTGAAAAAGTACTGTTTATGTATACAGACATAATCTGCTGTTTCTTGTGAATAGTTTTTTTGAATATTATTTAAACTGAATGACGTAAATAATCTCCAAGATATTTTAATAGCAAACACAAAAAAACAAGTAAATTATGAATAAAAAAATGTTAAACTTTCTTAAATTTTGAATATTTTAATATCAGTTTAAAAGTTTTACAAAATCAAGTACATTTATTTCACGATATATTATTTTAAAACATGAAAATCTAAAATTATCTCCATTAAACCTTCATTCGACCTTTATCATATTTCATATAACAATACTGAAATATTGTATAATTGCGTATAATATGTGTAACATTTATAATTTACTTAACGTTTTTTTTTATTTCATTATAACTAAAAAATATCTTTCTGCACTTCTTCATATAAACTTAACCGGTGCCAAATTTCACTCATACCACGTTACTTCCTTGGAAGTAAATTAAAATACAGATAAATAGACTGAGTAGTAATTTAGTAACAAAAAAATTAAAACTAATATGACTCATTAACGTATTTAAACAATAAAAGATGACTAAATTACATGCACTTATAAAACTTAAAAAAAAATGAATTCAATAATTTCCATAGTCACTCTTAGGTGGTTAGTAAATATACCATTCGAATACATACATAAGCAATAGTTTGAATAATGGATATCAAAATTTAATGAAACAAAAAAACATGAGGACGCAATTTTATGATCTTTTTATTGCTCACACGCTTACTTGTTTTCGTCATATATTTTAAAATCATTATATAAATGTAACTACTAATTTATATTTATAACACTGCGAGGTCGGGAATTATAAAAATAATATGGAAACATTAAAATAAAATGAAATTGACTAGGTAATATTCTGTGATGTTCCTATTACTACACAAGGGAATAATTACATTGGTGAAGTGACCCAAATCAATAAAGACTTAAGTGACCCCAGATACACCAAGAACATACCGCTTCAGGATAGAAGAAGAATGGGAAGAGGATCAAACGACAGGGAAAAAAAGAGATCTGGTTCTCCGGCCCCCAGCCAGAAAACAGCGAATCGTTTGGCGACTGGTTCAAGAAAGAGGAGGAAAGTAGCCAGCCAGAGGGGCTTCACAAAAAGAGAAATATCCTTCTTCAAAGCCCTACCACCAAGCAGCTGACTCCTGTCTTCATTTAAGAAATGTATTCTAACCACCTTAACATTGTTAAAATCATAATAAATTAATTATACATATATATAAGCTACTAATATATATTTTCAGATTTCTACAACAAACCGTTAAGTTTATAGAATGGTACACATAAATTATCGCTACAAACGCTTTAAAAGCTTAATATTTCGAAAATGGATTACAAAATTTAAAAAAATATCTTCCTACACCCACCACCATTTCAACCCATGACGGCCCACTATTGAGCATTGTCTTTTCTCTGAATGAGAAGGTTAAGGCTATAATTCATCACGTTTGCCAAGTGCGGATTGGCAGACTTCACACGCCTTTGAGTTTTTGCAAACTCCCCGGCATGCAGGTTTCCTCACGATGTTTTCCTTCACCGCTATAGCGAGTGACATTTAAATGCTTAAAACGCACATAACTTCGAAAAGTTAGAAGTTTGCGCCCTTGGATTGAAACCCAGACCCCCCGAGTAGGAGGCCGAATTCTTAGCCACTAAGCTATCATCCTACACTCATACCAATCGCAAAACTAATGGGTTCGAATTTTCTACGGAACTTTATAGATACATATATTTTTATGCGTTATTCTGGGAAAGATCAACGGGCTCGTACTAAGACTTTTCCTGTGGTGCCTGTTCATCCATGTGAGATTCTAATCCTAGAATTCTGGACCAGTTGGAATTCTGCCAATAATATAATCAAATCATAACTTAATATAAGCATTGACAGCGTAATTTGAATTGTCTTTCGAAGGAGTAATCCTGGAAGGAATCCTGCGTGCATTTTCAAAGTTGTGTGTATTAGAAGTGAATTATTCGGTAAAGGAAAACGATGTGAGGAAACATGCCCTCCTGAGAGTGCCCTATTATAAGGTGTGTGAAGTCTACCAATACACATTTCACCAGCGTGGTGGAATATGACATATAACCCAACATTGTGAAAACCTTAGCAGTGGGAGCAATTATGAAAAGATGATGAATATGTTGAAAACCCCTTTTAATGATCTAAACATAAAAATTAATACAATATTTATGAATAATTTATACAACGAAAACAAGAAAGCGCCCACAATGAAAGCCCTACGCTGTTTTAAGTGCCCCAAATTAACTATAAATAACGTGATTTTTTTGTAAATAATTAAAACGCCGAAAATCTTATTTTGCACTTTCGTTCTTACCTCAAACGAGCAAAGTTTTTGAGTCGGAGACGATCGAAAAAACGACCAAGACAACCGGCGGTTCGGCCACATCCGTCAGACGGGTGCTGATACCTAAGGACCAGTCCGAGTATGCTTAAGAGAACCAGCCATCTTAGCTGAAGACAACCAGTTACCTTAGCTTAGAACAACCACCTATCTTAGCTTAAGACAACCAGTTACTTTAACTTGATATAACCAGTTAACTTAGCTTAAGAAAACTGGTTATTTTAGCTTAGAAATGTCAGTAATCTTAGCTTAAGAGAACCAATTCCCTTGTCTAAGAATAACCTGTTATCTTAGCTTAGAACAACCAACTATCTTAGCTTATGACAACTAGTAACTTTAACTTGATATAACTAGTTAACTTAGCTTAAGAAAACTGGTTATTTTAGCTTAGAAAAGTCAGTAATCGTAGCTTAAGAGAATCAATTACCTTGGCTAAGAACAACCTGTTATCTTAGCTTAAAACAACCAGTTATCATAATTTAAGACAACATGTTATTTTAGCTTAAGAGAACCGGCTTTCTTAACAATTTTCTTAGCTTAGAACAGCCAGCTATCTTAACTTAGAACAGCCAGCTTTCTTAGTCTAAGACAATCAGCCGTCTTAAAGTATGAGAACTGGAAGTAATTATTTAAGTAAACCAGCTATGTTATGTTCAGTAAATTAGGCGGTATTCGGTAGTTTAGGACATCCAACCCAATTCAATTATGAGATAGGAGTAGGTACATTAAAGCTTTAATAAAGTAACTATCGTCTATATAGTCTACTAAAAAAATCGTGTCGTCTTAGCTTAAGAGAACCTATTATTTTAGCTTAAGACGACGTGTTATCTAAGCTGAAGACAACTGGTAACTTTAGTCTAAGATAAACAAATTTCTTAGCTTAAGACAACCGTTTAGGTTAGGATAACCACTTATCATAATTTAACCTTACGGATGGAACGAAATATTAACATTATCATATTTTACTTCTTTTAACGTACGCGTAACAACATATTATTTTTACTAATAGGTATATTATATAATTATGAAATTTTATTTTCACAGATAATTAATTTACTAAATTGGGATAAAATATTATATTGTAAATTTTATTGTACGTTAATTTAGTAATTTAATTTAATTAATAATAGTTCTTAATTTAATAATTTTCAAGGTACCAGAGAATTTGAATATAGATAGTTATGGATAGAGATAGTTGTACCAAAGCGTAACACGCAGATTTCGTAATGAATAAGGTACGTCAATATGATTTATACAAGCGGCATTAATGACGTAATATTTTCACTCCGCGGAATGTTCATGATTATTTTAAGATCGTAAAATTCCTGCAGACAATGCTTTGACGTCACTTAACGTATACGCGACAATTTATGACGTGGACTGTTTGCAATTTAATCAGGTTTGAGAATTGATAAAGTAAACAATTTGATCGTCACAAAAGGCATGATGATTTTTTAAATATAAGTTCTTCAATATGTTTTAAGTCATCTTCTTTATGCGGAAGAGATCTTATAAGTTAAATAAATTTAAGATTTGAATCTAAAATTGTTCTTTGAAATTTTAAATTTCGCTTCAATTCGCTACGTAACGAATGACGTCTATCTATGACGACACAGTTTTGTACTAATTTTTTCGTTAGTATATACTTTCATCTGTGGCTTATGAATTGTCGATATCGAAGTTTTGATGTTCCGAATCGCGTTCATCTAATATGGCAGAAAGCCGTATTTTGTGTTTTTATACATATATTATAAAGAAGAAAGATTTGTATCTTTGAACGTATGTTACACATAAACTAAAAGACTGCTTGACTGACTTTCAAAATTGTTTCAGCATTAGAAAGATCCCTGGTTAACTAAAGATATATTTACGGAGTGGGGATGCCATCAAAGTGCGAGAGATGGGCGTGTACAACATTAAAATAGATATCCGTACAGCTTATACGCAGTTAAAAAAATAACGTCTCCACGTGTAAGGCCGGGATAGGCCACCAGAAAAGAAAAGCTAAAAAAAAGAAAAGAAAAAAAAAATTAATTTATATTTTACATTTCCTTAATTATATGAAATTCTTAAGTTAAGTACTGCCTATTCTCCCGGTGATTTCAATTGTTAATACTTTATGGACAAAATAAAATAGTATTGAATGCACATATTGACAAATTTTGTACACGTGCAAAAGGCCCCTTAGTCAACAGACAACGCATGAAATACATACGTAGATTAGTCAATATTTGCTAGAGACCCTGACGTATCCGACATTATTTTCGCGGTGATTATAAATTTCGTAATATTTTATGAACTCGAACCTACGTACACAATACTGTTTGGTTGCAAAATTAAGATACACGTGCGAAAGGCCTCTTAGTCAACAAACAACGTATCAGCTACGTAGATTAGTCAATATTTGCCACGGATTCTGACGTATGAACCGAAAGAGGTGTGGAAGTTTTCGTACACGATTTACGTCACACGAATACTACGGAACTTTATCTTTCTATAGGGCTGGGTACAATATTTTGAGCAAGGATACGGATTTATTAGATTAAATCAATGGTTTGATTTACGCACGCATACTATGCTGGTCTAAGATACAGTAACGGTCATCAAATAATTAAGGATTTTTCAGATTATCGCTTAGTTTCAGGTAGTTCTAGTTACGGATTTATGAAGAATTTTAGTTACGGATATTACACATTAAGAAGGTGATGTTAACGCAAAAATGCAAGTAGATAATATTGTTCAAGAAGCGTTTTTCGGGATATAATAAATTATATTGCAAATATTTGCAATTTTATGTAAAATTTTAATATAATCCCAAAGACAAATTACTCATCATTTATACTATAACTAATCAATAAACATTGTTTTTTACTGTCTCATTTAAACTCCGTCCCTATTCTCGAACATACACATATGAAATTTAATGACGTTCATCGATTCGGATATCCAATACTTTCGGATAGGGTTTTCAAAACTCATAACATCCCTTCAGTAAGCCTGTATTAATTAGGGCAATTTGTCAAATTAACACAGTAATTATTTGCTTCACCGTAATCTAACGACGAACTTGCATAATTTTTAACTGGCACTGTGCACAAGAGAAACATATAAGCAACATGGACCAGCGTAAGCGTTACACGTGTTGCAAATTATGCATGATTCACAAAAAATTTGGATAAACAACATATTATGAATGACGGTGTTAACATGCAAGTTATCAAAATATCAATAAGTTATGAAATTATGATCGACTAGAAACTTCGAGATGGCTGAATCTGGTGTCCAATCATGGTTAACAAGTCATTCAGGTCGCCATTGGAGCATTAAGCTCTAGACCTCCTCAGGACTGGAGACCCGAAGACTCAGTAATGAGTACAGCCAATGAAAAAGACACGTTTTAAAAAGTTTGAATGGACTAACTTCAAGGTGTCCTCGTTTTCACTGAGAACAAACTTCCTGAGCTGGTATCGGCTGTCTTCTTTCCCCCTCTTCATGAGGAAGCCCTCCATGGACCCTGACAGATAGCTCTGCCGCTCCGGATGACAGAACTCTTCGCGTTCGTACTTAGCTCGTATCCATTGCTCGATCAGTACTCTGAAATTGAAAATGTACGGTTAATGAAAAAAACTATAGCAATATTATAAAGCTGTAGATTTAGTTTGTTTGTACGCGTTAATCTCTGAAGTTATTCTGTAGAATTCAAAAATATTTTTGTGTTTGATAGTCCATTTACCGCGGAAGGTAAGACATACTTTTTATCCCGGAAAACAGCTGTAATCCCGCGGGATAACAGGTTAAAATTTGTATGGCAACTCTCACTAGACTTATTTAGATGAAAGTAATACAGTAATTAACGGAGTTAATCTTGGAATAATTTTTATCCCGGAATTCTCATCCAAGTTAAGCAACAGCGGGCACGGTCATAGGAGCATGGGTGACCGCTAGTGGCAAAAAGCGTGTCTGAGCTTCAGTGGTCACATAAAGACGTGGGTGACTGATGTTGTCGTTAGATAGTGACCGAGGCATGTCCGAGGCTTTCGGAGTTAAAAACTTCGGAGCCTGAAGCGGTAATGCTGGAGTGTATTCTGGGCCTCTTTGGTCACGAGAAGAGTTACATGATCAGTGGTGACTTAGTTAAATTCAATCTACTCCAGCCGGTAATCGAACTCATTATTACTACAATATTAAAAGTAAATTAACGCACTGAGCTTGTAGGTACTAACTTACTTACTCAATACATACTTTCTGACAAAAATATATTTGTTATTTTTAGGGTTCATGTTCCAAGAATTAGAAGAATATTTTCTTGGAAATAATTAACGATACTATATTTAAACCAGTGTTTCCCAAACATATGACCTGGATATTTCTCCTGGTCTGGAGATACCTCGTTGTTTTCAACAACCGTTTTTAACATTGCTATAGAAAAAAATAAAGCTAAAAATAGAAATAAATTGGTATAATAACATTTGTAAACATTGTTTTTTAATGCCATGCCACTTTTTTGCTGGACTTGGCGGGGGCACTGCCGTACCCCTAGATTGTTCTATAACTGATCGCTGATTGTACATGGAAGATGTTTGAGAGAAAGTATTAATAGGCGATTTTGCTAGGTACGGAATAAGGCCTTCCTCGATAAATGGGCTATCTAACACTGAAATAGGCATACCATTAGGCATTAAGTCAGCCCTTTGTAAAACATATTTTTAGGAAGTACAATAAAGCATAAATATATAAATAAAAATCCTAC
>DWJZ01007591.1:0-11984 GCA_018249125.1 Asbolis capucinus
GCAATTAACTAGTTGTTATCTAATATTAGTGAATGCTTAGTGTAGTGGTATGGTTTGACTGAAACTTATTATTTTAGCTAATTCATGTGGCTACATATCATTACTTTGGTAGAAGTGTTGCGCCGTCATAGATTTTTTTTTTAATTCATAGACTCAACATTTAAATTTTACTTTGAACTACAAATTTCTTTTTAGTAATAAGGAACATGGGCAACACCGCCAAAACAAATATATATATATATATATATATATTTTGTTTCTTACATACATACATATCAGAACGCAATTAAGCTATATCAGAAGCCTTCAAATTTTCATGTACCGTCACTGATAACTCAACCAGCATTTTTAAATACTTCAACTCTGTGGGTTGGAAAAACAGTTGTCGTTTGACAATACGTCTCGATGGTAAGCTAAGTGCAGGTGAGAGCCGATTGACGCATTAAAATTCCAAAAGTCGCTGAAACAAAAGAAAATAAGAACATTTAATCATAAGGAATTATACAAAGATTAAACAAAGAGGAATTATTATACAAAGAGGAAAATACAATACAAAATAATGTGGAGAATACAATTTGAAAGTATATTCTCTACGAGACGGACTGTGCTCAGCATTATGCTACAGTCCCAGAACAACCAGTGCTGGTCTTCTGGAAAATCCATTTGGGCATGCTATAGAGGTCTATCAGCAGAGCAACATGAATTATTTCTTTCCTAATTGCTGCGATATTGCTACGACTTTTAAACCAAGAATCGGCCAGCTGACCCTACACCAGTTTGAGAACCACATAAACAAATATCTCAGGACACACGGCCACCTATTCCCAAACGAAGCACTATAGCTTGTCCTTTGATCAGACAACTGGTAACACTTACATATATACATTTTTAAATATATACTTATAAGGATATTTTTTACACACAGAACAAACATTCCTGCTCATCACAGAAAAGTCTGGCCTGGGTGGGAATCGAATCACGACCTTCTGGTGTAGCAGTCAGGTTCACCCCTAGGCCAACCGGACTGTCAATCAAGACGTCATCTTCTTAGATTGCTGACGCAACCAATCCACAACCATTACCATTAACGATAACCGAAGCTAATGGTTGCGCTAACCGCAGTCGCAATCTGCGCTGTGGTGTCGCGTGTCGCAATCTTATTGAACATCTTATTTACTTGTGTTTTAGTTGATGTCAGGACTACCATCTCAAGATCTCAATCTCAAGATCGCCATGTCAACTCCGTCATCTCAAGATCACCATCTCTAGTCGCCAATTCCAGATCGCCATCAAAACTCCAAAGAAGAAGAAGAACATCTGAAGATCGCCATCTCAAGATCGCCACTTGCAAACTGCCTTCCGAAGAATATCTCAGGACCGTCATCTTAAGATTGTCATCACAAAATAATCATCTCATGACATGACAACTCCAACTCCAGAATTTTCTAATTCAATTACTAGAATTCTATACAGGTTCCTTACTAAGGAGCAATTTAAGTAATCTTTAACGACTGACTCAATAAGCCTAAAATTAATTATAATGGAAACAAAATTCCTACTAACGAACTACTACGAACACTAAAAAAATTAATCACAACCCGCCGAAGATGACACTAAAACCATATAACTGTAAGTCGTTCCTAATAAGTCTGCACTTCCTTAGCAATTTCAATTAAAAGATAACAATATTACACCGAATTTAACAGCTTGTGAATGCATAAACGCATTTCATGTGCAGTTTTAATTACTCTTTATGCTGTACCTATGGTCCTTAATGTGTGCATATATTACCCGGCAGCGTCATTGTGAAGAAACAATCATCACCACAGAGTAGGATGTTTGCAGAGAGTTGTTTTGAGCTTATAGCGGGAATATGGTCTTTGTTTGGGCTAGAATATTTGGCTGACTAGGCTGAAAGGCGAAATACGTAGGTCACACTGAAAATGTAGTATAACTTAAAAAAACAACATGTTATAACCTAAATATTATATTTATTGCTTTTAGAATGCTCTCCTTTGCATTTTCAACATTTTTTCATGCGATCGAACCTTTTTTTAAAACAGGAGGGCCGCAGATCTGAATGCATGTTATCTACGTGCTGATTGAACGCTATCACTGCCTCTTCGGAGTTGGTAAAAGTGAAACTTCTAATCAGATCTTTGATATTGGGGAAAATATAGAAATCACAGGGTGCTACATCGGGGCTATATGCAAGACGGATAAAAATGGATAGGTTGGGTAAAAAGTTGTACTTTTTCGGAAACTAAAAATGACTAATATTAAAGTTAAAAGATTGCGAATATTGTTGCATCCTCTGTACCGTCTGCATCACGTTACTCTGTGGTACCTGCAGCCTGGATTTCCGGCGTATAATTAAAAACTAAATTCCCTTGTTTTAGCGAGTATACTTAACAAAAGGACATTAATATTCTTGATTGTAACATGTCTGCTAATGGTACGAGACAAAGGACCACCAGTATGACGGAGCCTCGTAATATTCACTTCTAGATTAGCTTATTAAGGTCCGCCCGCGTGGTTGTTGATAAAAAATTGTCTATACGTTATTCCAGACTACATTCCGTGTCAAATTTCATTCAGATCTGTTCAGCTCTTTTTGCAAGGAGTAACAAACATCCATCCATCCTCACAAACTTTCATATTTATAACATTAGTACCATATAGATTTATATATGAGAAAATTTATTAAAAAAAAAACAATTTTAAATTATATCGATAAGTAATGAAATCAGTGCTACACCGCCGTAGTCGAAGTCAAACAAAGCCTGAAAATAGCAGTGTTCGATTATAAAAATAATCACAAAACTCGATCTTAAAAAGTTAGATATGCACACAAGCAAGGTTTTTTTTTAAATTTTAAAGCATGCAAAGCAATACACAAAATTTCACAACTGTATTGGTATTGGTTGATCCTTGCCTGGAGCCAATCCTGAACGTAGTTTGACGTCATGCTTTTCTTAAAAATGCATTGTCATCGGAACTGAGGCAGTATGCAAAATTTCAGCTCCGTAGTGTAAAATAGAGGGAGAGAGTCTAGTTAAACTTGCAAAATTTAACCCAAACACTGAACAAACAAATATACTAACATACACTGCAAGTTAAATTAATGCTGGTAAAAAAGGAACGAATTGAAAACGTCCTTGAACCAAAAATAGCCAATCCTATTTTCATTATAAAACTTTTGTATTTTTTTAGATTTTTTCATCAAACTTTTTTATTTTTACTAGAATTGGTCGTATTTATAGTAAAAATACTATTTTTGCACGCACTATTTACGCTTGAAAAAGCCCTTTCGAAGTTACCCCGCCGTATTTTTCCGATATTGCCGGCCTTAATTGGGAAAATATAATTAATTGCTCATTATAACCTTCCAGAGTGGTTGCTATGGCAACCGGGCATAAATCCAGCCAAGGGTGTTCTAATAAAATCCAATTTAAATTCTAATCACTTTTCTTTGGTTTTGAGCAAACATTTATTTGGTTTTTGGTTTAACACCACGTGCTGTGTTTTAACTGTCAAGACAATTATTTAAAACTATATTAGGTGGAGCCGAAAAATTTACATTGAACTACGGAAATCTTAAATTACTACCCGTGGCTAGGTCGGCGTGGTACAGTCAACCCCTCCACCAACCCGCACTGGAGCCGCGTTATGGATATGCTCTAGGCCTCCTCATGTAGGAGTACAATCTCGTGCTTTTGCGCCATCAATTGGATGGAAGTCATGGTTAAAAATTAGCCGAAAGAACGTAAACAACTGTAGTACTTATTTTACCGATATATTTGACTGTAGCATCGGATTTGTACGAAAATAACACAAATTGTCTTTGGTCATTTCTGTGGCATTTTTGTCTGATAGCAGCTCCTCGGAAATACTAAGATTCCATCATGACCTTTAGATTTCACAAAATTTAAAACTTTTCAAATTATTATAATGTTTTTATCAAATTTTGAAGTTCTAAGTAATTTATCCACTCTATACATAGTACAATTTATAAATTTACCGAAGCACACGCGCTTTTCATGGTTGGTCGGCGCGGTGCTAGGGTTGTCAGCAGCACTCTGAAATAGAGTACTATTCATTGATCTATTCTATATCATCAGTGATCATCATCATTATCATCTCAACCCATCACGGCCCACAATCGAGCACGGGTCTCTTCTCTGATCACAAATACAAGACCAAGACCCATGCAACTGGGTGGAAATATCGGTAAAATAAAATAAAATAAACAGATCGTGAGTACCCGTTTACATTAAAATATTTAGTATCCGCGACGATATTAGTCTAAGAACAAAAAAAAATTATACACACCAATAGAGACCGCCGTCCTTTTTTTGAAGTCGTTAAAAAAGTTGACAACCCTAGCCAGCGCGGCCGCCGTGAAATCACGCACCATAGGAAGCGATTGAGTTTGGTATAAAAATATTTAAACATTTTAAATTAATTTAAGAACTTGATAAAAATCTTATTTTGCAAATTATATATAAATGAGCACACAAACATTGGTTATATGTCGTTAAGATTATTATCAAAAATAACAAAATAACTCTGTATAATTTTATAAACTTCTTAGAAATCGTATATTAAAATTATTCTTAAAAAATAACTGTGTTTAAGCACGACTGCTCTGCTAATTTTTCCTAAGCTTTGTTAAAACGAGGTACATGTTATTATATTTGAAAAAAATAACATTAAATACTTCGTTTTTTGTTAATTTTACGAAGCTTTTATTAAGCTTTGTCGGTCGTCCCGCCCACGTATGATATAGGCATTTACTAAGTGTGCCCAACACCTTAGACAACATCGCCACTTTCCATCAGATGGCATCGATGTCAAGCATTTACTTATTCTAAGTAAAAAAAAATGTAGGAAATAATTTTTATATTTGGCATTACTTCTAAAGGACAATGCCCATTATTTACGTGCCAAATAGGAACGCGTCTGGACGTTACGCTACTGGAAAATTGCTCAAATGATCTTTGAAATGAGAGGACCTGAATTGGAATCCAGCTCCTAATTTTCGAAGGTTTCTTAGTATTAAAACTCCATGATCTCTTGCTTCGATGAAAGAAGAGATTATAGCAACTTGAACTCCTAAGAGTTCTTCGTTCAATTATCGAAAGAAGTCTTCCAATATGCACTTGACCAGCGTGGTAGACTATGGTCTGTACCATGTTGTGTGAAAGAGTCCTCCATCCATCCTCATCCTCATTCATCTCAGGATGATTTTGTTTCATAAAACAGTATTAATTAGATCAGCCATGTAACACCCAATTAATACAGTAATTAATTAACGCACCGATCATAATTATAATGATCTGAACATCATGTTATGTTTAATAAATAGAAGAGGTCTGTAGCACATTGGTACTGATTCTGCGGGGTACCAGGTTCGATTCCTAGTTAACGTTACATTTTATTTTATTTTAATGACAGACAAGACACCTGGATGATGTGACTATTAATTCGAAATTCGTGGGTTCGATTTCCACCCAATATTAACATTTCTGTGATGAGTAGAAATGTTTGTTCTTTGTCTGGGTATAATAAAAAGAGTGTATAAGTATTTTAAAAGTATATAAGTATTTTAAAAGTATTTAAGTATTTTAAAAGTATATAAGTATTTTAAAAGTATTTAAGTATTTTAACAGTACCTATGTATATATGTTTATCAGTTAAATCATGACCATGGAACAAACGAATGCTTAGTTTGGGATCAGATGGCCCTATGTAAGTGTGTGAGTTGTTCTGAGATATTTTTTACATATTCAATACGTTAGCGTTTGACTACGAAACCACCTGATGGTAACAGCGACATAGACTTGGATGGTAAAGCCCACTAACTTAATAAAAGCCTATTCACTCTTAACTTGAGGACATTTACGTTATAATTAAACGGGAATACCGACGCGGTCAACTTATTCCGCTCTTTCGCGGTACTTGTGATATAGGACAAGGCGATACGCTACGTTCGTACGGGCGGTGTATTTACGAAGATGAATACCCGTGCGTCGACTCGTTCGATGGTGGAACGGGGATGGCGGAAATAACTGATGTAATTCCTGCGCCAATGTGTAATCCTATAGAATACTGAGAGGCTGGCAACTCTCTATTTATTTACTCACTCCAAATAAGACGTGCGTGATCCTGGTCACGACAGTAAGATTGACCTCTAACAACTCCATCACTCCACATTGGAGCAGCGTGGTAGAGTACGCTCTGGACCTCACCAGAGTGAAGAGAAACCGATGCGTAATGGAGCGTCAATTGGTCGAAGTCAAGTGATACGTAAGGAATTCGAACCCAGGCCCTCCCATACTGTGGCCGTCCAAACCGCTAGACAATCACTGCGTACATTGAAGTGACACACACATAAACATAATATTTAATTAGTCTTTACGGACACATACCTGTAGTACAAAAATGGATTTCTCTTGTAATTTTTAATTTAATAGCTGGCATTAATGTCATTACTCCTTGTGTTTATTCTTATAGCAGTTCTACTCAAGGTATTTTAAATAATTTAGCTTCTTTATACAGTATTTATAGCAGTGATGGACTAGTGGTTTGAATGTTGGTGTGTCTAACAAGAAGTCCTGGGTTCAAATCCGGCACGTACCTTTAATTTTCAAAGTTATGTGCGTATCAGAAGTTGATTATCAGTTGCTACTGTGAAGGAAAACATCGTGAGGGAACCTGCACTCCTGAGAGCTTAGGTCATCCGGGGCCCATAGCTTCACAAGCAGGCGCTATCTTGATGCACGGATAGACAGCAAAATTTTAGACACAAGGTCTAATTGACACGGGTACGGAACCCTAAATATTTATTGCAGTATAATACACAAGTTGGACTACTTCAAGTTTGTATGTATGTATAAAAGTTAGCTATTACCTCAACTGCAGCGAGTTAAAACTAACTTGAGTCGTAAAGTTACACCGACGTGTATCATTTTATTACGCTGTTTATAAGCTCACTAAGTTTCCACGCGAGCTTTCTACGACTGAGAAAGATGACGCTTATATAGCGCCACATATACTAATATAATAAAGAGGTATGATTTGATTGCCTGTTTCAGGAGAATAAGCTCCGAAAATATTGGATCTATTTGGATAATTATTTTACCTACTAGTAATAGAATCCTACATTATGCCTGATAAACATAGGCTATAAAATATTTTTAAAAAAGTTAGTTGTCCGTATGAAAACTATAATATTGTAACCGAACGTGTGAAAATAATTACCAAAACCAATCCTTATACGTTACGGAAGTTATTGACAGATTTTTTATTATATATATTAATTATAGTGACATATATTTTTAGCTATGAGTTGTCCCCTATAATTAATAGGTTAAAAATGTAATTAATAAAAAATAACTCAAGAAAATCAATGCAGGAAGTTACGTCCTTTGTCTTCTGACCAACGGGGTCACCTAATTAAGATGTATCAGTTAGCTCCACAGGGCAATCTATTACCAATCAATTACCGAGGCAACTCAAACATTCCCTGTGTATTATAAGTAATCCGTCATCATTGACTCACTTATCTGACGCTTTTTGTATCCGTAACGCGATCATTTCTTTACCATTAGCGCTGTCGACAAAGTGTCGTAAGTCTAAAATCCGTATTTTGCGTTTTGTGTGCTGACTTCAATTCCTTGGAGGCAATTTCTGAAAATGGTTTGTCCTCGAAACGAAGATAGACAGACATCATGTTCAATGCTGAAGTAGCGGAGAGAGAAAGTCACCCAAGCACTCAAGATTTATGTGCTCCTTGTTATCTCAATGTGGTCATTCATCCTCATAGCGTGCACACCACCTGTTATACAACTGTAGCGAACCGAAACAGCATGGTCCACCATCTCATATGCATCTAGGAACCTTAAACTTGACAACAGACCCTTGATCCTTAGCGGGCCAGTGCTTAACCCAAACAAAAAGTTATTGATTTTTTTTTTTTTAATTAAGAGTTACGTCACTATTCTTTCGAAACTCCGTCATTCTCCAGATGACTTAAAGCGCTCAGAAGCTGATGTGTTATTAATTGTGGCTCTTCGCATGCCCCCACTAACAATCTGCCACAGATAGCAAATCTGGCAAGATCATCGTTAAGACAGAACCATTACGGAAATTATCTTCTGAGAAAGTAATCGTTCCTTTTTATGCCATTTTTATATAAATTACCTGTTAAGTAGACGCTAGGCTCCATGAATTGCTTGCGTAAATTAGTTAGCAAGGTTTTGTATGTGGTTTCAGGCTTAACTTTGAATCAGAATAGGTCGATGATTTATAGCTTATAATTATATTTTTTATTGCATTTATATTACTAATTGTATTTCAGTAGTTGCCAGTCTCTCGGTATTCTCTAGGGTACGTTTTGGAGAATGTTCGCAGGAATTACGCGACTTAATTACCTCCACCTCTCTCTACCGTTGTACGACACGACGCACCCCGGGCATCCACTCTTACAGTGGATATCCCTCCGGTACGAACGACACACTTCTCCTCGTCCTTTCTATGGCGTACCGCGAAGGATATGAATAAGTTGTCAGCATCTGTGTTTCAGCTTAAGTATAATGCAAGCGTCTTCAAGACAAGAGTGTTTAGACTTCTTCTAAGTTAATGCCAATACCATTGAAGACTGAAGAGGTGGGACTGTAGTCAAGCATTAACTTATAATATTTAAAAGGTTAAATATAAAAAATATTTGTTTAAAACTTATCATAAGTGTAAAGCCATTCAACTTGCACTGTATGTGGCCTGCCTGCATACTTTAATTATTTTTACTACTTTTTAGCGTACGCAGTACTCATTCATTAAAGTAGGAGGAGTAATTGTTTTGTATGTTCAGTAGCCGCCATCCCAAAGGATAAGGTAGTAACTTAAAAATCACTCTTTCCGTGAGAGAGCGCTGCAAGAACCGAATAGGGCATATCTAATTAAGAATCCAATGACATTTCAAAACGTCTCAATCTATTCATACACGTGTTTAAAACGGTAGATCTTATGCGGAACTACAGTTGAAGACATTTTTTGCCCATTGATCATGACTGCATAAGGCGAACCATGCCTTCGATAGACTGCTGGCCGACCGTGAGGACCCGTCCAAGCTATAAATGGCGAATTATCGAGAACCTGGAAATTATACGTGAGAAAATATCTGACCAGTGACATAATTATGGTATTCCTGTTGAGGGATGTGTGCACTTGCCGTGAAATCGCTGCAAATTTTATTTGTTGATGCTTGCTGAATTTATTTATTGGCAAAACAGGAAATATAATATTACAAGTGTTTATTTATTTTATTTATTATGATAGTGGTTTATAATTTATTGCTAATACACATTGCTTAATAGACAACTATTAGACTATAGAATGTATCTACTACATTATTTATGTGAAAAAATAGTTTCCACCTACCTAATGACCTCAAATGTTCAAGCATAAGTACTTGATGTTTTTGAGTCGAGTCTTTTGAATTCCTCTCTGATATTAAATACAAACATATCAATGTTTGTTTTTATGTGATATTAAATGCAAACATATCAATTTGTGTTTATATACTTAGCCATAACTGCGTTTAACTGCTTATTGAATGTCATTTTTAAACATGAAAATTTTATAAATTTTTTTATATTTATAAAATACATGACTTTTATATGTATAAATCGAAGACAATAAATAATAAAAAACGTAGGCATGACAAATATCAGAAGTTTTTAAAAATTGGAATAGTGGTTATTGTATAAACTTCTTAATACTACATTAACAGAAAAAAATGCCGGTTGTCTTAACCAATTAAAGAAACGGATTAAATCGATTTTATATCGAATTATTATTAAATACGAGTGTTATTTCACGGAGTACAATTTATCGCACTTACCATACAATTAAATGACGCATTGCATTATGTTGCTACTGACATTTAAGACTTAAATCTTATATATTATATGTAAGTAGATACACTTGCTTGTGATCTAAAGGTCATTGAAATATAATGTATAAAAATTAAAGAGGTACTACTGATGTAATAGCCTAGTGTTTTGAAATGTGCTGAGGAGTAGATTCTTTCCAAACAATTAAAGAATTTATCGCTGTATGGAAGGTGCATTAAGCTTCGAGAATATCAAGTATACTTAAAATTATCTGCATAAGCCCACCTGAAGATTCCAATTGGTAAATGTACCCTGAGCCCCATAAAAGATCCCTGCATCTTACGTACGCGGTACGATTAAACAAATTTCATAAAGAGACTTCCCACAGATGTCGTTGCGCCATAACTTACTGTCTAGTGAGGCATGTACGAGTACGTCGTATTTAAAAAGAAAACAAGCGTTAAATTGATAAAAAAACCAGTCTAAAAATAATAAATGTATAAGATAGTATCATAACAGATTATAAATGTGAGCCCAGGCTGGCTGCCGTTGACCGAAGTGGTCAATGCTACTGGATTACTTTAACTTATTTCCGTGTGTCGGGAGAATATTTTCATTGACTCACCGAGTACCGCAGTATTAATGGTGAATGGAAATGGCACAATCATTAAATACTATTGATATCTTACGCCATCTCCTCTTCTCGTCTTCCTGAATCTCCTTTTCAACAACAAAGAACTCCTATCCGTCAACATTTTATTTGCAAGTACATAAAAATATCCTGAATTAAAAACTTATTTATTTATCTTTCATTGAATCTTTGATTTTAGGACAAAAGGCGGATCTAATGTTAAAAGCATTCTGTGTCAGTCAATTAAATGTAATTATCAAAAAAAAAAAATATGAATTTCTCACTCTATGATTGCTTGAAAGTATAATTATGTTCCAACATATTTTTTCCATAAAAATACTAATGTATTTTGCTATTAATTGAATTTGTTTAATGTTATTAGTCATAGTTTAACTGAAATGAGATTTACCACGTTTTATTGAAGCAACTTCTGTTCTTGTAAGTATCATAGTGTATCGTTTGTTTTGTTGGTACATTCAATAAATAAAACTTTTTACAAGTAAAAGAAACAAAGCATTAAAATGAAAACTTTTTCTAAGTTGGTTGGTAATTCAACTAAGATATTCATGTGTCACGCGGACAATATTTTGTGTTAAATTTCTGTGGACGGTAACATCTAGCATATTCTTGATCGAAGAAACTAACAATATTTTGTTCGCTAATTATTTTTTTAGTTGCTTACGGAAACAACGTATCACGTTTATTGTATTGTATTATGTTGCGAAAAATTCAAGTTAAAACGAAAAGCTTTATCTTAAAGTTTTAAGTTTCTGTCTTTCTGTTGTTAGGTCTATGGTCAGTACCAACCGGTCACCAGGACCAGTGGCATATTCGAGATATAAGTAACACCTGTGTCTATTCTTCTTAACCTTGGAGATCTTTTCATTTATTAAATAGCTTTAAAAGTAAGATTACTATAACATACTCATATGTTATAACATATGAGTATATATATGATATAACATCATAGAGCCCGTCTTGTACATAGTAATTTATTAAGCGACTTCAAGAAAGGAAGGTTCCCAATTCTACTTTTTTTGTTTGCAAAAACTCATTAACCTTTTATTGGACTTACTGATTTAGTTACTTCGTGTTTTATTCGAAGGCTGGTACTTGTCGTTTGGTACTCGTACCATTTAAGTTTGAGCGACATCTAAAGTTTTTGGAGAGATAGTTTTAGAGCTACGTCATCATCATTGTAACCCATAATTGTCCGACTATTGGGCTCGGATCTCTCAATGTGAGGGTATAAATAGCCCACCACGCTGGCCAAGTGCGGAGTGGTGGACTTCACAAATTTTCGACAACTTTGTGGATAACTGTCAGGTTTCCTCACAAAGTTTCCCTTCACCGCAGCAGGTGAGAATCCGGTTGACAGGTCGGTTGGTCTAGTGGTTAGTGAACCTGACTACTAAGCCGGTGGTCGTGGGTTCGAATCCCACCCAGGTCAAACTTTT
>DWJZ01007592.1:0-11984 GCA_018249125.1 Asbolis capucinus
AAAGTTTTTTATCGATAATTATGTGCAAATATTCAAAATACCTCGGGCGGTCACTTAGCCCTGTGGCACATTGTATATGTATTTCAATGTACTCTAGGGCCTCCGTGACATTTTACTTACAAAATTTAAGCTCGTAGAACAGACTATTGTATCTACAGAACCGAAAACAAATTTGAATAGTAATATAGAATTACTGTCAAGTTTACTATACTACATCGTATTGTATTAATATAGTGTTATTGTTATCAAATTACGAGTATAACAGCCAATGGTGTGACAAATAAGGGTTCCAAATATTACCAAAGTTGTACTAACTCCTTTTACCGAATTCACAATTAATGACGGAGTCCAAAATTACCAAGTTCCAATGAACCAACAAATTGACGGTGACTTCTCAAAGTCGAATGGGTTGTGCCCAAAGTTTGATAGCGGATAATCTGTTTATTAATTTAGAGTCAAATGACTTCCTTGGTCCTTTGCCTAAAGTAACGAATGAACGATTAAATTTGCATAGTGGATCTTCGGATAAGTAGTTAGTGAGTTTCGCAGCGTCGTTGATGATTATCGATTAAGGCTCGTTTATGGAGAAAGCTTACAAAGTTTATAATAAACCAGTAACCCGCCGTCGTTTCGCTTTGGTAAACCTGAACTAATTTCTTTATAAAACCCTTTACTAACCTTTGTTGATTATTATGAAAAACGTTCTGGAACACACATGTGATGAAGCAAGAAACATAACAAGGTATAAATCTCTTCAGTTGTTTCCAGCTGATGGCAGAGTAGATTGAAGGAGAGTCAAAAGAGGGTAAGATCGAAATATTTAAATTATGCTGATTATCATAGTCTTTTATTATTCCTTCATTGCAGACATTTTTCCTACATTTGTACAGTTAGGAATTACTAGTGTGTCCATGAACAATTTTTCACCGTCTTCGATCACCCTTTTCCAAAAAGATATAGGTGTGACATAATAACCATGAATGCTTTCTTTAATTCGAAATCAAAGAACTCTTGATTCCACGCAGGATTTGTTTGTTTTTTACAAAGTCGGGTCGCAAGCAAACTAGGAAATGAGATTTCACGTAACAGTTTTTTGGAAGAAGGCCGATTGCGTGTCGGATTTTATATAATTAGCTTATTCAGTCATGGGGCCTTGCCTCTTTTAGCCATTGTTTGTTTTGTAATAATTTTTTGACATAATAATGTCTTCTTTCATCCGATAAATTGTCACCTAAATGACTTTGTACCCAACAATGATGTTTGTGTTCAATCTTCTAACAATAAAATTTCCATTACCTTCTAATGGACATTACTGAAAATGGGACATACAATATCTTTTATTAAAGGGTTTGAATACTTTTCCTCTGACAGTTATTTTAGCCTATATTTGTTCTAGTTTACGTCTAGCATTTCACTTTATGGTGGTATACTGGTTCCTAGGACAGATGTCTACTAAATTTCATTTTTTAATTATTTTGAGGTCCTCTCTAATGTCTGAAATGGGTCTTTGGAAAGGAAGGTCATTCTCAATAACGTTGTTTACATCTACTACTACAGAGTTACTATCTTAGATTTAAACAGTAAAGTCAATAAGATTGCTTCGTATTCTGTCTATACCACAAAATTAAACATAATCAGCAAATGTATCTCAATAAGATTAGGTCAAGTAATTGCCCGTTATATAACGGAAAAGGTACCATAAATATAATATAATATTCCAAATCAAAGGAATAAAAAATCATTATCAGTAAGGTTTATAAAACATGTCATACAGAACTTACCTTAAAATATCAAAAGGCTAAATTGGACAAAGGAATAAAATCAAACACTTAAAAAGGGAACGCCATCGCCCGTTGAAAAAACAAAGCGTTAATTAAATTAATATATTCGAAATGTTGGTTGCTGGCGAGTAGGTCCAGATGGTTCGATAGCGTTATTAAAAAGAATAATTTTAAAATACGAACTCCTCGCTTCACTCCAAATGATGAGGTGCGCAGTACTTCAGTTTTATATTAAATCCGCAGGTACTTAATAGGCGTATAATTTTATGAAATATTTGCCTTTTGAAATCATTTTATTGGAATCATTACAGTATAAAAGAATAATGTGAGATGAAATTAACATAATAGACTTAATTAGGAAGACCACAAATAAGTCGTCATGAAAATTAATCTTTCAAATTTTAAATGTCGGCAGCTAAACGCGGTTAGAGCGGATTGGTCTTTTATAATGGGGCATGAAATTTTAATACTAGCGGTCATTTATCCTCCTACCGACGGCGCTTACTATTACTTAACTCTTTCAATCGCCTGAATTCTAAATCTAAGCTAAGCTAACGCTAAGGAACTTTATACTGGTTGGCTTCAGCCCATTATCGACCCAGTACTGAGCAGGGGTCTTTTCTCATACTGAGGAGGCCCAAAGCATGCTCCAACACGCTGCTCCAAAGCGGATTGCTGGAGAAACTTACACTATAGGATAATACAGTACTTTTCTGAATAATCTGTACGCCGTACTTGTAACATCGCATGACAGATTTTATTAGGATTTTTTTAAAATACGTACAGGAAAGTGTTTTTTCAAAAAATTAAACTTACTTTAACGTTTACATCCAATTACGTTACTTGTAATAATAATGCAAACAAATTTGTTCATTTTATAATAATAATAATACTTACCTTGTTACTACTTCACGCAAGGGCGACTAAACGAATTGAATGAATTTTGGCACTCAGATAGACCACAGTCAGGAATAACAAATAGGGTACTTTTTATCGACATACCACACGGCTGAAGCCGCGGGCAGACACTAGACTAATACAAGTGAAAATTGCTTAGATATTATACCTACTAGAAGTACTGTCCTAAATAATCCCTACGCCGCGCTTGTAGCATCGCACGGTGCGTTCGTTCGCGTGATCGCCTCGCGTGTCCCGGCCTGCCTCAAATTAAACCGCGCCGATAAGACACCCCGCTCACGACCAACGCGTCTCTTTTAATTACGCACCCTACACCTTGTCACCAACTTATCTACCCCTTTAAATTTTAAATTATTCAAAACCTTAGCTATTACTTATCCATCTACTTCATTTGAGAAACATTAATTTATTCCAATTACTGACACATCGTAAATTTTAATGGGTTTAATAAAACGCGTGATGTTGTGCTAATTAGTCAAATTAAAGTTCGATATTAATTATATAAAAAACCATTTAAATGTCACTATTAGTCAATAAGGAGTTTTGATCAGAGCTCCAAGACGAGTATAAGAATAGAAATTACCGGTTTTCAATAATTGGTTTAATTAAAAATGACCTTTAGATTGTCCCAGAACAGTACATTTGAAACAGAACATTTGAGATTGAAGTTGCTATGAAGAAAACGTTTAAGAATATTTATGAGAGAGTGAGAAAAGGAGTCAAAATGAATCACAGATACTACCGATAGGCAAATATCAGGCCACCACCTCCACCGTCGTGTTAAGTTTAATTGGACCGCATTGATTTGTCGTGATCGACCGATTGCCTCTTCTTGGGTGGGGTCTCGAACTTTCGTGCGATCGTATACGAAATTCACATTCTAAATTTAAAATTGTTAAATGAGATTCTTGACTCTCTTATTCAATTTGAAAACCATGTTTATTTTTAACAGAAATTTTCGTCAGCTATGCCTTAAAATTAAAATTGAACGATTTTCGATCCAATATTTGCTTTTCAGTCATCTTATTAATATGAATGAGATATAGGCAGTCACTTATTTCTTTCAAGTGTTTTCTTAGTGCTCTGAGTCGGTTTATATTATTATAATTCCAATGATTGCTATTCGTAGCTATTTCAATTTCTAAATATTGCCTTTTACTTTAAATAAATGATTCGCGACTAAGCTTCTTAGACATGTCAATTATCGATGAAAATAAAAAATATGCCACTTATTACGCAGCTCAAAAGATTAAAAAGTATGAAAATACAATAAATAATGATAAAAGGTTTGGGAACTTAGGAATTATTTGAGAAGTTACGTGTCTGTATTTATAGAATAATATGTACATATTGCAAGTATTTAATTTTAGTATCAAGAATTCTAGAATATTTCGCCTTTAATGGCCTCAGTTCTTGTTCCTTGCACAAGAATTCTTCAGTCGTCTATTTATGTGTTGTGTTTGTCGTTTTTATTATCATTATATTGCAATGGTATCAATATATGTATAAGGTCACCTTTTAGTATAATGTGCCAAGATGTGGTACCTCTGAGAGAGACGTCTGTCTCTCTTATGACTGTAAGTATACGAAAAAATACTATTTAAATACCCCACTCAAAATAAGTATACATATTTTGAACTAGTTGCTTATGTAACAAATAACACTTCTGAGGGTAGCAGTACTATTTCAAGAATGGATATTGTATTTTCCGTTAAAAATGATACTCTACCCAAATATGTATATTTATCATAAGCGTAACAATATTCGTTACAGACGCCATCTTGTGCATTGATATAACTTATTACGATCTACATTTAAATATGGCGTAGGAACGATCTAATTTCATGCCGGTTGGTCCATTCAACGCTCGATTACGGAAGAGCAAATTGGAACATCAATTCTTGGGCTAAAGTCTTAAGAGCTTTTCCTAAGGACCTTGTATGCCAGTGGTACTCAAATATTATAATATTATAGTCATATGCGTGTCATAATTTTGTTATCATAATCTATTTTATTGTATTTTTTGATGATAAAATCAGTGTTAATATTCATAATTTGCACATTTTGAAAGAAAAACTCATGTATTTTTAGGTCAGTGACATTGCCAACTCGCGTCAAAGCAGTAAGGTAAGAAGATTAGTACAAATTGTTTTTTTTAATATTCTTCTAAAAATGTGTACAGAAAAGAGCATTATTCCAAAAATTAAAACGAATTTGATGTTTATACCGATTTATATTACTTGCAATAATAATTCTTAATTTTATAGCTGAAATAAATTACAGTCAAAACTGTTTGGATATTTTACATTAAAATTGATTTTCAATTTGTTAAAAGTTCGTAAATCGCCAAAATTGTGAATCTATTTTCATTCAAAGAAAATAAAATATTTCTTTTGATCAACACTTTTCTTTCTCACATCTTTGAGGGCCGCATCTCATTTCATTCTAGACGTATTTGTGCAGTCGACAAGTTGAGCACCACTGGCTTAGACGATGCTATTGTCCGGACGAGTGTATTATTATTGCGTGTGAACTGTCTTTTCATTTCCTACATAGTGCTTTCAGAACAATTCCGCTATCACTAAAGTTTATCTTGATTGGTTTCCTCCCATCTAACTAGTTGCTGAGCAAGAGCTCTCCTCTTGACTGAGGAGACTCAGAACATCCACCACGTTGTTCCAGTGCAGTTTGGTCCCTCCACCAATTAGTAGCCAACTTAAGGGACAGATGTTTTTATGCCGTTCGAAGGCCTCCGAAATGTCTGAAAGCCGCTTAAAGGCCTCTTAAACCTATGTATTTATACCGTCCACAGGCCTACGAAACGGCTCATCGATTATCTAACGATACTAACCAGGACCGATGGCTCAAGTACCTATAATAAAAAGTCGTGGTTTGATATTATTTAAACTAATCTAATAAGTTAGTCTTTATACAGCCGTTCTGTATAAAGACTAAGAAAATACAACACTAACTCCAAGGTAACGACCAGTGACCTAAATTTTATGCTACGTAGAGCAAGGAAGAGGCCGATTAATTCCTATTTAGACAATTAGTTAATATTTAGATAACTCCGTATCCTAACTATACTAAGAACGACTAATGTAAATTCTCGCGAAATTCAATGAAAGCTGCTCCTAGTAGTAGTCATGTTTACTATTTTATTAAAAAAAGGTTACTTATTACCAATTACTTCTGTATACGTATATATTATAAATGCATTTTTGTGAAATTGTCCCACTAATGAGCTGCAGTCTCCTCTGACAATTTGAAGGGTATAGATATATGTAGGTCATGTCCACCACACTGCAGCTGGCAAATTACGGATTAGTAGATTTCAAACCTTCGGTAGTTTTATAAGGAACTCTCAGGTGTGCAATTTTCCTCCAGATGTTTTCTTTCACCGAAGTATGTGAAAATTAAAAAAATATATATGTAAAATAAATATAATTAAAATAAATATTGTATGAAATTTATACTAATATTAAACAAAAAAATAATAAATTATTTATGCACACTTAAAATAACACAAGAGAAATTGTGGAACTGGTTTTACACAATATTAATAATGTTATATTTATTATTAATAATGTTATAAAAGTGGTGTAATTTCGTAAAATCCAAAGAATTTTCTGGTATCAATTTTATAAAAGAATAACTAATGCCAAATAGCAAGAAATTAAAGACAGAAAGAATTTATCTACTCAATACGTTTTGCGAGTATTTAGACCTCATATTATAAATTCAGAATTTTGTGAAGATAAATTGATCGATGTTTGTAACTCCTTCACGCAAAAACGACTGAACATATTTATATGGAACTTAGCACATGGATAGACTACAGTCTGGAATAACACATAGACTACTCCTTACCAACATTCCACGTGGGCGAACTCTACTATGACACCGGTGTGAAACTATCCTGGGCGTTGAGACAAAAAAATTTTCTGTTATCGTTTACGTCAAATATTAGTTTTAAAATGTATGGGAATGATATTTATTGCGGAAAAAAACGTCATATTTTTCTGCATCAAACATCATTCCTACACATTTTGAACTAGCGTTTCCCGTGAACGCTAACAAAAAAGAATTTTGTATCAAGGCCCTGAACCCTTTTCTTGTCAAAAGATTTTTTTTTTCTTTATAGTACCGTTGTTCAGGTCAATGAACTCTTTTAAATAAACTCACTAGCATTAAATAGACAACCATATCAAATAGTGAGACACGACATTTGCGTTGAAATATTTATAGGGCCGCAAAAAATCCCATTAAACTTCCATTATAAACATTAGATTGATCTCTAATTGGTATCGACTTTTACTAACTAAATAGGTTAGTAAACGCATTACTGTACTCAATTTAGGCAAGATGACGGACCCCTTTAAGTAAACGATATGTTGGATTCAATTGGAAGTATGTATACATATCAATAATAGTCCACCACGCTGGCCAAAGAACTTCTAGGGAACGTTAAAGAATTTTATGGGGAACTCATGGAGTGCAGGTTACATCAGGAAGAATTTCATGGGGAATTCATGGAGTGCAGGTTTTACCGAAGCAAGTGCTCAATTAGAGGTGCGTGCACTGTTGGAAGCCGGGACCTTTCGTCGGAGACACCAATGTTCAAGCCGCTTTCACTGATGCTGACTACTGAACATCAATTATGGTTCATCTGCTCGTATTGCCTATTCTCGTTGAAAAATCCCACAAAAATAAACAAACTTGTTCTCATAAAACCTAATTAAATTGTAATCAATTACTTTTCGATAATGCATTTAAGCTATTCTGAAACATAAATAAGAACTTCCATAGTTTTCTAATCGGCTATATTTTATACACCAATTGATTAAAAAATCGATTTTTTATCGATAATTGCGTAACAAACTTAATTATAGCGAAACTGTAAATGTTTCAATTGTCTGTGGTCAACTATCAGAAGCCAAATAGGTTACTTTATAAGGTTTTCAAACCTAATTGTGAACTAGATTATCTATTTACGTAGAGTAATGTAATTTTTGACGACAGTTCAAACTGGTGAGTAAGCATGATTATAAGATTGTCTAAGATGATGCCACAATTAGTGTAAGCCTATTCACTCTGTACTTTTTTTTAGTACTTTTCTGTTTTATTCAATGGTATTATACATAGATACTATGTTGATCTGTGTTTCCATATTTATGAATTTTGTATTTGTTATTTTGTACAATAAAGAATATTTATTATCATTATAGATATGCTACGCATAAAACTGTTTCTTAAGAAATTACGTAAGTTTTGGTATTTGTCTATCATTTAATCTGTCAACAGCTTGCACTGGAGGAGTCGTGTTTAAGGTGTCAAAAAATTGCCAAATTGTGTAATTACACGGAGTGAAAACTACAACCAAAATTTTAAAAATATATTTTTTCATGTGATAAGCAAGCAAATGAGCAGACGGTCATCTGATGATGAGTGATCACCGTCACCCATGGACGTTAATAACATCAGACTGAGGAGTTAGTAATGCGTTTCCTGCAAGGAAAGAAGTAGTAGACCCGCCGAGTGCGGAAGAGAAAGAGACAAGGGAAGCGGTACATTGCTAAAGCAACTGGGATCAGTAACGACAGCAACTGGCCCCAGATACACCAAAGATCCACTTTAGGATTGGTGTCAGAAGAAGAATGGGGAAAAGGATGGATGAAGGACGGGGAGAAAAAGAGCAGAACTGGCTCTCAAGCCCCCAGCCGAAACAGAACGAATCGTTTGGCGGCTGACTGAAAAAAGTGATCGGTAGTCAGCCAGACGAGCTTCACAAAAAAAAAATAATCCTTCTGCGAAGCCGTACCACCGAGCAAAAATGTTTGTAACTTACCACAGATTTAAAATTAATGTCAATTTTTTATTTGTCATATGTCGTCATAGAGTAATCACCCAAAAGTATAATCGTATGGATTGTCGTATTTTTGATTTGGTTTGACGTAAGATTTGCAAGATGGCGTCCCATTGTGATCAAAAATCTGAAGGGGTAAATGTATGGAGGTCACATATCTATGTTTTTATTTTCATTGGCTTTACAGGTCTGTACATTGGCCCTTCTTAATTCCATGTATTTTTTAAAAACTTGAACATATAAATACTGTTTTAATTTTAAACTTTTTTAATACACGGCAAGTAGCGGAAAATGTAATAGAAACCGTGATTGATAAACAGCGATCAACACAATATGCTGCGTCATAGATCACGTGCACACGAAAATAGTTTCTAATCCTATTACGTATTAGACTAATTTTCCTGTGAAATTTATCACATTTTGATACTAGTATGTGTATTGGCGAAAATTTGTTATTTAACACGTGCGTATCGAATAAAAAACTCAACAAGTCACTGGCCAACAACATTCAAGCATTTTAAAATAGACTGAGAAAAGTAATTGCACTTTTATATTACATTTTGATGGAGATGTTTAACATTTATAGATTATGTTTATGTTATTTTTTGTGTTATTTTTACTATAACTCTTTTTAAATACAGTATAACAGTTACGGTTATCGGTAACTGTTATTTTGAACCAGTTAAATACTGTCGAAGGTTTGTTTGAGGTTGTAAAGTAATAGTGATGTAAAAAAGCTTTTTGTGCCTCCATTGAAGTAAAGTTAATTTTGTTTTTCTGATCTCGATGCCTATTCTGCCATATCAATATTGAATTTGATAGAAAGTAGGACGTAGTTGGTAAATAAAAACATGGGCATATGATTAAAATAGATTTTTATAGTTATACATGACAAACAGGGCCATAATAATTGACAAGTTGTCATAGACATCAGATGTCACCAGTGCGTTGTCAGCCAAATAAAAAGTAGGGAACCGAATTATCCCAATATTATAAATGCGAAAGTTTGTAAAGATGCATCTTTGTCACTCTTTCACGCAAAATCTACTGAACCGATCTGGATGAAATTTAGCACAGAGATAGATTACAGTCTGGACTATCACGCCTTATGCCAACAAACCTACTACGAGGGCGAAGCCGTAGGCTGAAACTAGTTTAATCATGAAGATGTTATGATTATAACGATTTTCTGATGGAGTAAAGTATTTGAAGTGAGGCACGTTTCCATTCCAGGATGTTAGATATCTGGCCAATACAAGGATTTGTGTAACAGATGAATGGTCGTTCTTGGGTGGTGAGTTGTGATGTGTGAGTAAGTAAGCGTTTGTTTGTGGTTCTCATTTTTTAGTAAATATTATATTTGATGACAAATGAAAAATACATCAATTTAAAAATTCTACCTGGGCTCTAGGTGCCTATAGAGAAATAATTAATGATCTATACAAATAAATAAAAATGGAGTGTCTGTTTGTAATAATGAAATAACCGTGTTTACTAAATGCATATGCATACATTTATACACTTTACATTTACCAAAATATCTTTTTCACAGTTTTCATCTGCCTGTCTGTTTGTTCCAGTCAATCTCTGAAACGGCTAGACTGATTTTGGCGGGACTTTCACTGGCAAACAGCTAATGTAATAAGAGTAACTATACCTAATTTTATTTTAGAATCATACAATATACTTTATCGTTACAACTTTGAACCAAACAATAACTAAACATGAAGTATAAACTACTGAAATATATAAAAAAATACTACTTTAAGGAATCAAAATTTTCATAACTTGTGTCTTTATTAATGTAATATAACTTTGCTTGTCGATAGCTAAAGGTCATGGAATTTGAACGAAAATCATTAATCATATAAAATATGTAAGGGTGGTGTCTGTTTGAACGCTGAATATCTAAAAGAAGTTGACATTTCTACAGTAATATTATAATGAGGAAAGATTTGATTGTTTGTTTGTTTGAATTGAACAGGCTCCGAAACTACTGGACTGATTTAAAAAATCTTTTACCATTAGAATCCTTCATTATCCTTGATAAACATAGGCTATATTTAATACGAGAAAAAATAGGGACCCTCGTGAAAATTTCGACAATGTAACCCAACGTGGGAAAAAAGTACCCAAAAAATCCATCGCGTTCGCTGCAGAAATGATTAACAATGTGATGTACTACATGAGTGAATGAATAAAGTGATGTACTACAGTTTTATAGAGGATATAAATATCTACAAATAAATCCGTTGTAGTGTATGTCTAATCGTTACAGTTTTCTGGTAACTGGTTCTTCCGAAGTGAAGCTTAAATATAATATTTTATTATGCCAGTCAATATGATAAATGTTTATACATCTGGTAGTCATTTAAATAAAATTCAGTAAAAGTAGTAAAAAAGATATAGGTCCCATACATACATTAACTTTGTTTTAAGCCAGACTGTCTATTTTGATGAATCCCCTTCTCCAATATTTCAACCAAAAAAATCTGTTTTCCTTAAAACAAAACATCCAAATGTTTTAAAATTTGAAACAAACGTTTTCATCGAAATACAGCCGATCAATAACAATTTTCGGAAACTCTCAGTTACAACTAGGGAACTGCTTTTTTTACTTTCTATAAATTATTGCTTGACCACTATCCCACCTGATGGTAAGCGGCGATGTGGTCTCAGATGGTGAAGCGCACTAATTTAGTTATAGCCCCCCCTTGTTTTCAGTACACCCTTCGTGTTTCCTATTGACTATTGGAGGTAAACTTTGGGAATCACTGTATTCCAATGAAACGGTTTAAATCCATACTAATATTATAAACGTAAAAGTGTGTATGTTTATCCATATTTCACGTCGAAACAGCGCAACTGAATGACATGTGTGACATATAAAAATATGTGGGAACTTTTTATCATTGATACCACCTGGATGGACCCTAGCATATAATTAAATTATTTTGATTAAAAGAAAATCGCTATAACTTTGCTGCAGCCTTACGAGTGTATCCGAACGCATTTTATCATTAGTCGACTTGCGCTGAGTATGTTACCTACAGCAGCGCACGTCACTCAAACTCTGCCGTCTCTCATCAGCCGGTTTGGTATAAAAATAATAAACGGATCATTAGTGTCACTATGACACGTGGCTAACAGAACTGTTGATATTCGCTATTCAGTACGAGCTTCCATCAGCGACGCTGTTAAATGCGTTTACAGGAGTGAAAACCTGACAGGTATGTATGACAGGTATAGGTATTCGTCTTTTATTATGTAGACCGGTTGGTTTAGTGGTCAGTGAACCTAACTGCTACACCGGAGGTTGTGGGATCGATTCCCACCCAGGTTAAACTTTTCTGTGATGAGCAGGAATGTTTTTTCTGTGTGTCTGGGTGTGTAATAGAAATATCTATTTAAGTATGTAT
>DWJZ01007593.1:0-11984 GCA_018249125.1 Asbolis capucinus
AAATTTGCTCTATTGTTAATAATTTAAGCAGCGTACGCGATATAAGGAATTTTTATACATTTTGGGTTACATTATCGAAGTTTTCATACGCATCCCTGACTTTTTGAAAATATCCTATAGCCTATGTTCATCCAGAAGAAAGTAGGACTCGAATGAAAAAATATTTTTTTTAATCTGTCCAGTTGTAACGCATCCTTTTAAAAATGAATAGCAATTATTAAGAGAGCGAACAAAAGCATTGTTTTTCGTTGCGAATCGAGCGCCTGATACTTCGTTATATAAAATAAAGAAAAAAAAATCTTATTAAAAAGTTTACCAACAGATAACAGAGCCACGTCTCAACTAACTTTTGGAATAACTTAAAAGTCTTACATATAGAATAAACAATGTCTTGTTAATGTTAGGTACTTTTCTTCAATATATTTAACATCAAACTCTTTGCTTTTCTTATGTAAAGTATTTTTAACAATTAATAATTTGCTAGAATCACATTAATAAGTTGTTCTGTTTGCGGTTGAAATTCAACCAAAAGTTTACAAACCTTAATGTTTCATCAATAGTGTTTAACAGCAGTTTGAGCTGCAGGGCGTATTAACGAAAAGGACATACGCTTGAAAACCCTTCTTTTGATGGAGTTGAGTGACTTAGAAAACAGTAGCCAATATCATCATAGGCATCAGCCTATCTTCTCATGTCCAGGATGATTCCTAGCCTACTAATATTATACGTGGATTTAATTTAAATAAGGCCCTGCTGTACCCGTCGCGCGTTGCTATGCATCAACATATCAGCCATGTACCAAATCAATATAATTTTGATACCATAACCTTTTTAATTTTCGAACAAATTTTGATACCAAAACCTTTTCAATTTTCAAAGTTGCTAAGGACATCAGTACTCTATCTCCTATCATTTCAGAGTCCATAGACAACAAACAAACATATATAGATTTTTATATAAACAAATTATTTCAACTTCGAGAAATCACGAAAACAGGTAATTCGCACCCAAACAAAATTTAAAAAGAAATCATTTACTGTCCAACTTTGAACTTCACGGCTTCGCTAAATAACCGACATAGTTATTTCATTAAGAGCTGGAAACTTGCCTAATGAAGACTTTGTGAGGAAATTCGTTTAACCTGTGTCAGGTAAAGGTATTATAGTTATTTGCTTAGCTTACCTGTATTCTGCGCGACGGGAGCCGATGAGACATGATATGTGCTCACTAACAGCAACATCACCGCCATTTTGTAACAAGATGTCGACGCCATCTTGATCTGAAAAGAATGCGAGTATTTTTATAGGTGAACTTATGAACTTAAAATTTGAATGGTACAAATATTGGTTACAACTCATTAATAGCCCACTCGGAACTGATGACGAGTCTCCTCATAACTGAGAATAACGGGGCATGACAAAGGCATAGAAGATACTCCACCAAAGTACTCCAATAGTGACTGGTGGGCGAGTGGGCAATTGTTGTAAGTTTATAAGCTTGCCGTGATCACGACCCATGCAACTGGGTCGAAATATCGGTAAAATTATAAACAGATCGTGTTACCCGTTTGCATTAAAATGTTTAGTATCCGCGACGATATTAGTCTAAAACATATAGTTTATAAGGCCTTGGCAAGGCAAGACCATTTGAACGGTTATGAAGGCTGTACATGCATCCTGAAGCACAAAAGTACTTATAAAATTTTCTAGCACTCACCGACCGCGCCCGCTGTTGCTTAACTTAGCTCGACATTTACAACCGACACAAGCCCGAATTTGACTACTCCCATATTCCACACGAATAGACAAACGCACATGTAAATCAGTACCCACACATACAAGAAGATGTAAGACTCTGAAACCCCATCTTACTAAAACTAGAATTTATGTAGCCTACTTTCTTAAGATTCCTTACGTGCAACGTAGTACGTAACTTTTAAGCTTCATCCGATATTCATTCTTTTAAAACAATTTTCAACACCAAGGGCGTCTTTTGATAATATTGACTTTGAAATACGACGCAAAAAAGGATTCGTATTTCAAGGTTACACTATTGAGACTTCGCCGAAACACGAAGACATTGATATTATTGCTAAACAACAAATAAAAATCTGGATAGTGTTTGTGTGTTTTGCCACCAGATCTGTACATTCATATAACAACTTGTTCCAATTCACATAACCACGTCGGCGTTCACAGGCTTGTGAGAATCATATGTTTTCTCATATATGTATTGTTATTTATGTTAGTCTATGATTTTATTTTACGCCTACCTCACATTCTCACCTTAACCAAGGGTTGACTGGTAAAGAATACCACCAGGCATTAAGTCCTCCCATAAACCATAAACATTTTCAATAAATAAAAATAAATAAATAAGTGATTGGAAAAATTAGCATCTGCGGGCTCGGTCCGCAGATAGGTGAACATTAGTGGCAAAACTTCTCCTCTTTTTCTTCTCGTCCTTCATTCATCATCTTGCCTTTCTTCTGTCACCGGTCCTGAAGCAGTATGGTGTTCGCTACCGCTTCCTTTATACCTCATTACCGCGCGTGTGTGTCTATTACTTCCTTCCTGGCAGTCTAGATACCTAAGAATACGTACAATTGGGGCTTCTAAGTGCCTCTATACTACTCAAAGACCCCAGTTAGAAGGATATAGTGAAATAAAATAGTTTCTATGAGCCCTAAACAAAAATCAGCCAAGCGTGTACCGAAGCCACGCAAGATGTAGAATTCCTTAGTTACTAAAAATACTATGGCAAACGTACATGAAAGTTGGACATGCTTTAAATATAATTGACTACGGAATCTTAAAAATATAGAAATAGTTAACTAAACAAAGTGAAACCAAATGACAGCGTAAGCACAGTCAGTAGAACTCTACAATGTGTGTAGCAGCCGAGGTTTGAAATCGTACAAGTGCGAATGGAATTACTTCCGAGGATTACTGATTTGTATTCTATACCTAGGTATAACCAGATCGCATTTCCTCACTTACAAACTATGTTTTGTAGTAAACTTACATAAGACCTGTTTTCGCTGTGGTATCACCTGCATGATATGTTGACAAAAATCCTAAACATATTCCAGGGCATGATCTGTATCTGTGCCCAATTTCACTCAGATCCGTTCATTTGTTTTCGTATGAAAGAAGAACAAATATCCATCTAACCTCACAAACTTTTATATTTATAATATAAGTAGGATCAGATACGTAAAATCACTTTCATACTTTCTACAGGCAAAATCTTATAATCCTCGCAAAGTAACCTCCTTTTGTAGGTCTAGAACTCCTAAACACAAATCCTGGATCTACCACAGAGGTAATTTAAAGTTATTGTAACCTTGAGACGACCTCACGTTTTTAATCTTCTAAGACAGGAAAACAGGTCTACTGATGTAAGTGATCACCGCGTGTTCAATGCAAAGAAAGAAGAAAATAATTTTAAGCAACCAGAGTCAATAATGCCATTAATAGACCACAGGCACGAGAATAATGTACCTCGAGGAAGGAAGACGGTAGCTGGGAGACAGTACACCGCTGTAGCAACCACAAAACCAACCAACAATACACCGCTTCAAGACGGTTACCAGTAGAAGAATGGGCAGAAGGAAGGAGAGAAAAAGAGGAAAGCTTTGACTGCAAAAAGAATAACCGATCCACAGCTGCCCTGACAATGAGAATACTCACTAATCAGGCAAATAAAAAAACCTAACCTAACTTTGCTGTGAAGCTGTAACACCCCGAACTAATTTATGAGGGTATCCAAATTTCAACATACAATACTGTTTTTGTATTGTTATTATAAGATTACAATAAAGTAAACAGCATTGTATAATATAACAAAAAATCTTATTGTTTTTTTTTATATTCAATAAATTAGTGCTTGACCACAATCCCGCCTGATGGTAAACAGTGATGTGGACTGGGTGGTAAGGCGCACTTATTCAGCAAAAGCCTATTCACTCTTATTTTGACGCGGGAACATTGACGCGGGTAACTTATTCCAATCCTTCGCGGTACGCATGATAAAAGAAGATGCAAAACGAGACGTTCGTACCGGCGGAATTTCTATGACGAAGGGATGGATATACGCCCTTTTAAGGAGACCAAAAAGAAAATATAGGGTGAGTCATGAATATGGGAATAAAATATTAACAGTACAAAATATTAAATTCTATTTTCAGCAAAGTAATCTGAAGGGATAACTGTAAAATCAATCCCAATTTTCAGTAACTATCAGGGCTTCCGCTTGCCTCAGTGCGTGTCAATGATTAATTTTAGGTCTCCGAGTAATCCCGTCCACGTCCCGGCCCCAATTCCATTGGGAATTCGCACAATTTGAGTTCCTTATATAAAATTCATCCGGCCTTTTGTCCACTAGTTTGAAACGGAGTATTTTCTATGTCATATTAAATTAAACTTTATTATTTTGCAGGTTTTTTCCTTATGTAATGTGATAACAAACCAGCCCAGGTGTTAAAATAAGAAAGATTTTGTTCTTATGCCTATGCGTGAGTTTAGTGTTACTTCAGAAACGGCTGTCTAAAATTGGGATGCGGTTTTTGCTGATGTATTGAATTAAGCTGGTACACTAAAACGGAGAGAGAACAAGAGAATACGAGATGTTTTTTAAATATCAAATAAAACTTCGTTATTCCTACACCACCGGCCCAGGACCGGTTAAAGCGGCACAAATTAGAAGAGGACATTCAAACAGTGGACATTCAAAGTCTGATGATGATGATTCCCACATTTCGTCTCCTGTAAGCTTTAGGGGATACCAAGCGGAAATATATCATGTTAACATGGCGCCATCGAAGCGGAGATATAGGCATAACTCGCGGATTTGCTCGAACTACAGATGTCATTAACAAAACTCTTCAGTCTATTTAAAATACATCTCTTTTCCATGAGGAGAGAAGACTTCCATCTCCGGTTCTGTGGAGGATGGGCCTGAAACTTGCATTAAAATTTAAATGATTGTTTTATTCATATCGGTTCAACATACGTCGCGTTTTGCCTCGTCCGTACTGCGAAGGAATGGAATAAGTTGCCTACCTCAGTAATTTCATTTGATTATAATGTAAATGTCTTCAAGTCAAGAGTGAATAGGCTTTTACTAAGTTAGTGCGCTTCAACATTAAAGTCTACGTCGCCACTTACCATCAAGTGCTTTCATAGTCAAGCGCTAACTTATTTAATATAAAAAAATAACAATAATAAAAAAGACACCGCTTGCTCGTTTGGCTGCTTATCGCATAAAAAAATCCTCTAGATATACCGAAGTGAAGCAAGAGCAGTTAATGATACAATGATAAAGTTAAAATTTGAAAGGACCACCATAAAAGAAGGGAAACATAATGACATAAATAATTCTCAGTAGAATGAAACTACGCGGTCCTTCGTGTGCTGTTCCTAATCTCACTTGACCATCTTTATTTATGCAAACCCCTCGAAATATAAAGCTGATATAAGGGATTAGTGAAAACCCTCGTCGTGTTCATTCATGATGGTGGGGCGGTTAATCTTATTATAAATTGTGGTATCTTGAATCACAAATGTTAATAAATTTTAATAAGAGACATATGCCCCCACATGCGAGGAAAAGAAAGAAACCAGGCTGAGCATTGCTGAAACACATGGAACCATCGACATCAACTGACTCCAGGAACACCAACAACATACCGCTTCAGGACGAGTGATAGAAGAAGAATGTAAGGAAGATGACTAAATTTCGAGAAGAAAAATAGAACTCTCAAACCCTTTCATGACGAATCGTTTGAAAAGTTGGTACTTAGCCAGATGGACTTCGCAAAAAGATAGTAACAAAATCTTCCGCAAACCAAGCAGCTGACTTCTGTCGCCTTTTACACCACCCTGGTAGGCCAGTATAGGATTGAGGTATGTATTCTAAGTCACCATAACATGGCCACAAGAACCTTAAAACTAGAAAAATATCTACCTTGCCCCTCCCCTGGGTAGTCTTAGCGCCCCCCTGCGTCAAAAGCTGAGTACGCCCATGACTGTAAATCTCTTCACATAAAGAAGCCGTTGGTTTCAAACGGCTCAGGGCCGGTCAGAGTGGCGCAAATTAGGAGAAGCCTCTGTTCAGCAGTTTACATCCAAAGGCTGTGATGATGAAGAAATAAAGAAGCCTAGATTACTTCCACACAGATTGATGAGGACAACAGACGACACTTTTAAATAAAAACGACTTCAAATGACAGAAAAGTAATAAAGTGAAAACATGATGTATGTACATACGTAGTCGAATTCAATTAAATCGAAATTCTGATTCTTAAAAAATACTCGTCAGATTCGCTCTCGCATATAAGGCAAGCACCAGCTTTCGAATATAAAAAGCATCATTAAAATCGGTACATCCAGTAAAAAGTTATGACAAATTAAAAGATACAGTCGAACTGAGAACGTCCTGTGTAGTTTAAAGTCGGTTAAAAGTAAAACAAGTGTTATTAAAAATGATAAGATTTTTGTAAATATCGATTAATTTGGATTTTTATATATTAAAAAGAAATAATATTTGTGTTTGTTCATTCCTAACCCACAACTAAATGCGATTGTGATGAAATTTAGTCAACTTATATCTACCTAAGTATAAAACTTCTGGAAATATATGAGCTAAACTCGAAGATTTAAGTTACTTAATCTGGAAAGTTAACGAGAGATCTTGAAAATCTATAGGAAAAGTTTTTCAGAGTATTGGATATAGGTTTCTTCGTGTTTCGTTGCTACAAAAATGTTTTAACATGTTGCAGAACAACTCCTGTCGGATCAACTAGTATATAAATTAAAAATAAATAAATTATTGTGTATAATAACAAGCGAAATAACAAAATATAAACGTATTGTTGACCTATTTCTCGTTATAATTTTCCAAGTGATGCGTTAAATAAAGTTAACGTTATCTTTATTAGTTCCCGCACAAATAAATCCTTTTAACGTACTTGACATCACGAAGTTCCGAGATAATTTTCTTCTCGTTAACCACAAGACAAACATAACCGTAATTTTGTTTTTTTATTATTATTATATATTTTATATTGATATCGATGTTATTATGAAACACTTCTATGAATTACACAACTTCGACAAATAATAGTATATTGTTTATCACTGATGAAACATTGTTCCTAACAAAACAAGCATTCTAGAGATTATCTATTAAGAATTTTTAAACCATGCCTGGCTCGCTTGGTGTAGATGCAAGAATATATTTTTTAATAATAATAATTAACGCAAAGTCCATCAACCTTAAAAAACAAAAAGTGTGAAGTTATTTCTAGCTACTCTTTTCGTCAATGTATGTAACTCCAAAAAAACCCTTTATTGTTTCCTAAATAAGACCGTCATATTAAAGATGGTCATTAAGGATGGTCCAAGCACTTTTAAAACTTAATTTAATTTAATTTAAAATTTCGTTTATTTTTTATTTTTATCCTATTTTAATGTTTACGAATGGCGGACTTAATTCCGGGTGACATTCTCTACCAACCAACCCTTGGTAGATGTGAAAATATGCCGTAAATGTAGACGCAAATTAGCAAAGACTATGGTCCTCAGCTAAACCGTAATTCATTTTCCCCATGATAAAATACAAAAACCTTTAATGAAATGTACTTCCTACCCATTTCTACCAGATTGTAAACAGACCCTATTACCATTCAAAACTTCAACAGGATCCAAAATAACAAAAGAAATAACGTAAACAATGAATAAGCTAAAACTGAGCTAAGAAGGCATGATTCAACAATTTTCATCAGTTTGGTGCCGCTTATAGATTTAAAGTTAACGCTGCCGGGCGCTGTGACCCAGTTCTTTGCCTCGTGACCTGCCCCGGTAAACCTGAATCGCCTGGATGCCATAATTGCTGTTAATGGATGAAATTAGGAACTCATCTTGATACGGACGATTAGATGTTTCTGTAGCTAAGAAGTACAATAATTACATATATACAATGTATACTATAAAAAAATAAATATCTATGGACAACTCACACACGGGCATCTGACCCCAAACTGAGCGTTAGCTTGTACTATGGTGATACTATGGTGATATTACATTATATTTCAATATTTTCGAGACTGGCCAGTAAGTAACATTACAAATTTTTTTTTGGTATTCCTAAATTTTATTAAAATTCATTAACTGAATGGAAGAACAAAGAACAAAAATCTTCTTTTTATATACATTAACTTGTCCGTTACGATAAAATTTATCACAAAAGAACCACCTAAAAATCACAACTACGTTATATTTATTTATTTAATACGTACCATACAAAAAAATATATATAAGAATACAAAGGCAGAATTATTGCTAAAAGCTTTTTTCTGCCAGTCAACCTACGGTCAGTTATAACTCAACGATGGTGGTATGTTATATGGAATAATTAAAGTAAATATTGTATATTCATAGAGATATGCAAAATCTATGAGATGCGTAATATATGTATATATAAGAAAAAAGTACAGGCTCCGTATATACTTAAATACATACATATCAAGATATAATATATAAATATAAACATATATAAAAATAAAAACATGATGACGGAACTTTGTGATAATTTATTAAATGTATACAGACATCGAATATAAAACATGGTATAATTTTGTTTTTAATCCAGCCCCAGAACTCCATCGATCCTGGCAGAAGACAAGAATAACCAATAACTTGAGTGTATTTACCCAGCATGTCGGGACCCCATTGACCTAGTTATAGTCGACCCGATCCAGTGAACCGGTTGACGCCATGTTACGCATATCTGTAGTATATATTTAATGTACTTACGAGTATTACAGGTTTCAAATTAATTATTTTGGCGATGTGCGTTCATAGCCTGGCGGATTCTGTTGATCGGCAGTGATTGGCAAAGTAGAGCAAAAGCAGGTGCAATTGGAAAATGGGTGATGGGCAAAAAAATCTTGAGCGTCTCCGTGCTCCAGAGAGCACGTAAGGCAGCTCCGGTCAGGTAGCAGCCGCTAAGCTCGTCTATCTTTAAGTAGCATATAAACATGAAACAGGTTGGCCAGTACCTGGTCGACCAATCCCTAATCCACAACGTGGTGGACTATGCTAGACCTCCTTAGGCACGAGAAGAGGCCGGTGCTCAATAGTGGGCTACTATTATAATTAAGCCAAACAGCCATTCTAAAAATCATTGTTGTGATATCTGTTAGATTATAAATGCTACCAGTAAAAATGTTTTTTAAATATATTTTTACTAACTTCAGCATATAGATATTGAAAGAGTAGCAAAATTTCATCCATCCAATTATCGTTACAAACTTTCGGATTTATAATATTATTAAGACTATTTAATCATTAAAGTATGTCTAACCGATCAATTACAATTTTATTACAACTACAGATATTTACTAACTGTACACCAACTTATGTACTGGAAGTACGGCTTGTCTACTGAAACCCAACTATGTAGTAATACAGTGAAATATCCAGACTACAAAACAAGATTAATGTATACACATCACCTTACGAAACTAATCTTCAATCCGGCCGGTAAGCACGCACGGACTGAGTTCCGGAATCTTTGAGATTTGTTTACTAATAGAATGGAACAGTACTAACAGATAGAAAGGCTACTCCGAAAGACAAAGGTCATATAAGAGTTTATTAGAATGCTGCCAGCATAGAACAGAGACAGTTTTTTGATTTTAGAAGACTTTTGAATAAGTGATGTCGTGTGTGTACTCAATTTTTGACCAAGAGGTTTATCCAGGAAACCTAGTGAGCGAGCTACATATTTTTTGTATTTTTAAAAAATACTATATGCAAGGAAACGAGCAGACGGTGTTATGTGTAACTAGGAACAAAATGGACTTTTTCAACAACCAGAAGTATATTAATCGGATTCTATAGAGGGGGAACTTTGACCTCTGCAATTCTTGATTGAATTGCTCATACTACAGTAGATACATTGTTATACATGATTTAAACAAGCTCCCGAAGACGAAGCGGAAAGCGCTGATTGAAGGACCTTTGATGATGTGAAATAACGAAAAAAAATTTTTTTCAACAGAATTCCACTGTTATGTTAAGAATAATAATAATTCACTTGTATATACTCGTACTATTATTGATTTGTGTCGATTTGGCACTTCAGCAAAGCAACAAGTGAATGGAATTTCATAGTGACTCGAGTTTTCCATTAGCCTTTCCCTACGTAATGTCCCAAATAAAGTACTCACAATAATTTTGAAGGAAAGTGTATTTATTTTCGAAAAGAAACTAAATCCCTAATAAGAAATACACCCTTATTCTTTTTGAAATTATAAATACAAAAGTAACTCTGTCTCTCCGTTATCCTTCACATTCAAATTGAAGAGGTTTTGATACAAATTATCTTAAGAAATAGGTTTTCTATACCGAAAAAGAGACTTTAAGGGATGAAAATTAGTGATGAAAGTTGGTACGGAACTTCATCATTATCGAAGTAATCCGTGTTCCATAAACTACATTGTAAACGTACTATTTTATGAAATTTCAATCGTTGTGTCGACGAAAATTTACACGCTCGAAGTGGCAGACAAAAGCTAGTAGTTTTTCGACCTTAAAATTGTACGATACAAATCCCTAAGAGTACCTGTCTGATTCATACTTGGCCGATATGTTTACTAAAAAAACAGAAGCTGATACGAAAAAATTAAAATCGAATAACGGCGATGTCTACGACGCTGTGTACGACGATGTCTACGACGATGTGTACGACAATGTGTACGACGATGTCTACGACGAATGGGTGGATGAAAACCGGCTGTGTATCGGGTCGTGTGATGATGAAATGGGTATTGGAGAATTAAATCGAGTTATTAACCTTAGTTTTCAGGAAAGACTGGATTAGTTACCTATTAGTGGGTTGAAGCGAAGAGGAAGTAGCAACTCTGCAAGTTTAGACTGAAACGAACTTAAAAGTTTTTTTTAAGTTTGCAAGTTAAAAGCTTGTAATATAAAGAGACATTCGTCGTTTACTAGCTATAACATCAGAAGAGAAGACTATAAAATAACAGTACTGTCATGAAATACCTACTTAACTAGCATTCAGAGCTGTTAAAAAAATAAGGTTATTTAAAACGTACATCTTCAAATTACAAGGACAATCAATTAAATATTTATTTAGTTATTAACAATGATTACTTCATCAAAGTCGTCGAAGTTAATTAAATATGTATCATTAGCATAAGTATGCAGCAGATCTCGCTAAAATTCAAATCAGGCCACGTGAAAAACATCTTTCGAATATAAAAATATCCATTAAAATCGATATACCCTTTAAATTCAATAAGGTGATATACATAAAAAAGCCGGTCTTACTGAGAAATACTCCTTTGAAATCCTCTAAAAAGATTCGGGAAAGTTTTTTACGAGTACACAGAGACACCTTTTACCTACAAAGGAAAATAGGCCAAGTTCGTGACAGGCCAAATGACGTTCCGTTGCTGCCGTAATATCTCGTTCACCTGTTGAGCCTATCCATTCGAATAAGGTTTCTTTTTAAATTTAATATTAAGGCTTCTATCGTGATTTTTTTTAGATTACCAGAAGCACCCATTTAGTTGTTAATGAGGGATGGATAAACCACTTCGCAAACTGATTCCTAAATCTTAAACTGATAATAGGATTTATCAATGAAGTAGGTACCCTGCAATAATAATAATAAATTTTATTCACCGTAAATTTCTATACAGAACACTGCCTCCTAGAAAAGCGCTAGCTGTGGCCCGGGAGTCAGACCCTTCATTTAAACTTGTAACATTAATTTATAGCCTAATTAAATTTATCTTAACCTAATAACAATAGTAGTGGGTATGTGTATGCTCGTATATGTGTGTGTGTGTATACGAACGCGCGCGCGTGCTCGCGTGAATTACGTAGCGGAACCCTACGAGGACTGCTGACGCTGCCGACACGTGTAGAAGAACTAGGACACGAGTTGTTTGT
>DWJZ01007594.1:0-11984 GCA_018249125.1 Asbolis capucinus
CACAGAACAAACATTCCTGCTCATCACAGAAAAGTTTGACCTGGGTGGGAATCGAACCCACGACCTCCGTTGTAGTATTCAGGTTTACTAACCACTAGACCAACCCAAGTGTTAAAAAACACGTAAAAGGTGCAGTTACGGAGTTCGATGAAATAACACACTTTACGTGCAATAACGCTGAAAAAATATAAGAATAGATTTGTCAAAGCCAGTGGTGCGACGTCAGTTGAATTCAGTTGCAAAAAACTTGTCATTGTTATATTTGTAAATGTACATAATAAAATAATGAATATATTATGTTTATATGTCATTTTAATGCACGTGAATGCAGATAAATTCATGACGTCAAAATATGTTGTTGTAGGTAGGACTATGGGCTTAACCTTGTCATTAAGAGAAGAAACCCGTGCTCAACAGTGGGCCATGATGGGTTGAGATGATGATCATGATGATGAGACGCTGTTTACAGTATGTTATCATCGAAAACTAAGACTTTTTAGACCAATAGCAAGACCTCCTTGCCATGACCTTGACCCATGCAACTGGGTCGAAATATCGGTATAATAATAACAGACGGTGAGTACCTGTTTGCATTTAAAATGTATTGTATACTAGATACCCTGTTCTGAACTAAAGTTGTGTCACAGGTTGGACGTGCAATAAATGAGATTTCTTTTCTTTATTACTGCTGCCAATCCTTTAACCATTATCAAAATTTAAATGAATTCGCGTTTTTCCGAAATGAAAATATAACAAATAGATTATTTGAATAAAATTTAAAATAGTATTTTACCGATCTCATAATGTTTTTCTAGCGTCATGTACAGCAATTCGGAAGTCATGCTCCGGAGTTCAGTTCCGGTGATGACGTGGCAGTGTTGCGAGGTTGCTATCCCGACCTCCAGGGCGACAGCGCGAGCGGTGGCTGGGTGATCGCCCGTCACCATCATCACGCGCACTCCTGCATCACGGACACGTTTGATTGCTGAACGTACCTAGAAGAATTAATCGTTTCTTTTTTATGTTTGCCTAGTACCTTTCGATGTTTCATTTTATATTCAAATAAAATGAAATAATGAATCTTTATTTGAATCCACTCTAAGTTATCTTAGTAATTGCATTTTTTACAAGATTTTAATCAACTTGCAGTGTATATTTTCATATTAGTATTACGACATTGGGTCGGGGTTAGGAAAGGAATAAGGCTGGTTTATGTAGATGATCTCTTTATTTAAAAAAAAAACCACAGGATAACCACAGGCACCAATGTCTCTGCACTAATTTCGCCACACTCGCGTCACTACACTAACGGCACTGTCCTCACTTCGGTATACTCGCGACACTATACACTAATAGCACTAATCACTCTTAACTTTTCTTCTCTCTTCTTTCCGGATTCGTTTTCGAAACTGAACTGCCCGTTCCGTATCTCCGAGCGCCTTATATACCCCTAATTTCGAAGGAACATTCCAAATTCAAAAAAAAATTTAATTTCTTCTATCCTCCTCACACTTATGCTTTCCTATACTTTCCAGAATGATCTAGAAGTTCTGTTTTTAAATTTATTCTATACCGCTCAAACGTTTTCTAACTTGTTCTTTCTGTTCTATTTCGTCCAGATTAATCTAGAAATTTCCTTTCTCTATAAAATTATAAACTATAAAAATCCAACATAAAACTTGGGGATCGAACCATGAACCTCCGCTTCGATAGTCCTACCATTTCCCACAGAGCCACGTAGCTCTGACAGCTTGCGTCGAAATTCGTTAATAGTTGAATCTACGCGACAGTATTTTCAATACACTTACGAACGTATATTTTTTGGAATCAACCGCCGTTTCGGAAAAGTGCCATAATAAAGAGGAGATGAAACGGCGAAAGAAGTTCCTCAGGACATTTTTTCAAAATTTCTATTACTAAGTTTGATGCCGCCATATTTGGTCTAAGCTTTAATGAAGCAAGAAAAATCTGTTCCGATTTTAAAACTTACAAATTCGCCCCAACATTAATATAAAAAGCCGCCCACCGGTGGGCATAAATCATGATTAACATTAGTCTACACGTGGACCCGATATATAATGATTACACGGGACATATTTCTTATATAATTAGGGACGTCCCGGTGTTCCTAGCCCTACATGTGTAACCAATTAGATCTCGATACTAATGATCGTGAGAAGACGGAATTAATAAGGGTTTTCATATTAAGTTCTTAATGTACTTCTTAATAAAAGATGGCGGATACCAGGCTTCAGTCATGTTTTGGTTCATTAAGTTCAGATGGAATTGTGGACTTATTTACGGGTCTTTTATGGTTATGGGGTTGGATAGAGATTAGGTGTGATCTTTAATTTGTTTTAGAATTACCCCGATATTGGACGTAGTTATTAGAGTTTAGTTTTAAAATTTTTGATCATTATAATAAACAGCTGACTCACGTAACATGTTCGCATTCCCCTGACTAGTTTTGGACCTGTCCGAGTCGCTTGCGACAGTTTGTCGCGGACGGCTCCTGATGAAGGACCTCTGACAGGTCCGAAACCAGTCGGGTGAATCCCATCATGTAACGTGAGTCAGCCGTTTATTATAATAATCATGTTTTCAGAAACTCACGAATCTTTCAGTTTTAATATATGTATTTATTCTTAAATTTTAAAACTTAAATACTACTGAATGCAATGTGTATATACCATATATCTTGAACTGGCTTTTCCCTCAACTTCGTCCACTCGGTACCATCTATCTTCACCCCTTCCCTCTACTTCGCCATCGTTGAATATACTTCTAATATTATGAAATGTGAAACATTCCGAAGATGTTTGGATATTTCAATGTTTGTATTTCCTTCACCCGTTAACCGTTGAACTAAGATGATTTTTGGCTACAAGATAGACAAAATCCTAGAAATTACTATAGGATAGAATTTTCGTGATAGGCCCGTTAGTCTAGTGGTTAGTGTACCTGACTACTAAACCGGAGGTCGTGGGTTCGATTCCCACCCAGGTCAAACTTTTCTGTGATGACCAGGAATATTTGTTCCGTGTGTCTGGCTGTGTAAAAGAAATATCTAATTAAGTATGTAGTTAAAAACTATATACATATGTATGTTAAGTGTATCAGTTATCTGATCATCACAGTACAAGCTTACGCTTAGTTTGGGTCCAGATGGTCGTGTGTGAGTTATCTAAAGATATTTATTTATTATTTATGCCATTGTTGATTCTCCTGGGGTAATTTTAACATTTATATGTCTCGAAGTTTTTGTTTCCTTCACGGGCGGGATAACACAGCTACTTTGATCAACACAATGACGCGAGCGAAGCCGCTGGCAGAATCAGTCATAAAATTCTGTAATGCAATTGATATAGAACAAACAAATACTTGGGAGCATTGCACGTTTTTGATCTAAGAGATTTTTCCACGAATTAACCGCAGTTAAAATCTTCGTACCTATTATTATAAAACGAATATTACAAATGCACCATAACACTTTTAATCAATTAAAAACAAATCTCCTAGGATTAAGATTAAATACAAAAACCAAAGATTCCTAAGGCTGTATATAAAAACCAAATAAAAAATACGAAAGGTAGAAATCGCCAATTTCCAAAATGGCGTTATCATGTTTTTCTCTTTGGCTGGTTCGCGGCCAAGAGGTGCCAGAAGTACTCCTGTTAGACCAGACGTCGGCATTGATTTTTCAATTTGTATGCGTTGAAACTTGTGTTTGCTCATTGACGTCAACCTTTTAATGGATATTGAGGCCCAGGGTTAAAGTCACTAAGTTTTTATCTTCACTGTACTGAGGCATTTTCTAGTCTTCCTTAGCGATGAGGAGAAAACCGTCCCCAGGAGTTAGGAGAAAACCGAGTCATTACGTCATAAATGTCATTATGGCAGCCTATGACTGTCCCACTACTGGGCTCGGGCCTCCACTCACAAAGTGAAGTATATGGGCCGTAGTCTACCACGCTGGCCAAGTACGGACTAGTGGACTTCACATACATTGGAGAACCATGTAAACTCTCAGCAGATTTCCTGCAGATTTCTCCTCGATGCCTTCACCGAAGCAAATGATAATGAATTTTCATAACGCACATACATTTTGAATTAATGGTGTGCACAGGATTCGAACTCGGGCTTCCCATTCGAGAGAGCAACTTTCAAATAGGTACTACTGTTATATGCATTACCACTAATGGCCAAAAAATCAAAGCGATTGTATACTATCAAGATCTTACTTATAATTAGCCTTATAAAGTAACTTGAAGAAAAATATAGCTAATGAGATTAAATTAATTTTTTTATCATATCTTAAAACCATTAGCAAAATAATAGCCATTGGTTAATTGTTGTCAGACCCAAAATGCCCAAAATGGCTCGTTTTGATATATATACATATATTTGAGTAACTTTCCATGTCCGGCGTTCATACGAGTTTGAAAGCTTTCAAGCCATTAGGGCGATTGCTTCATGGGGATTCATTATATATAGGCATGTATGTTTGTATGTTAAATATCGATGGTGATTGTATCTGTCTGTGTTCTGAGGTAGCTAGTCGGTACGCAGGGAAGGACTCTCTAGATAGTACTCTGAAGGTAGTGGAAAAAGCTGTGATAGCCTAGTGATAAAGCGGTGATAGCCTAGTAATAAAGCGGTGATAGCCTAGTGATAAAGCGGTGATAGCCTAGTGGTTGAGAATTCGTCCTCCTACTCGGAGGTCCGGGTTCGAATCCCAGGGCGCGCACTTCTGACTTTTTGGAGTTATGCGTGTTTTAACGATTCACTTGACAGAATGACTTCACATCCATTTAAGAATTGTATGCAACTCGCTATAACGGTGAAGTAAAACATGATGAGGGAACCTGCATGCCGGGGAGTTTGCAAAACTCAAAGGTGTGTGAAATCTGCCAACCCGCACTTGGCCAGCGTGGTGGACTATGGCCTTAAGCTTCTCATTTAGAGAAGAGACCCGTGCTCAATAGTGGGTTGTGATGGGTTGAGATGATAAGTGGATAGGTTATAACATATTTTTATTGAATGTACTGTGTAATTTAAAATAAACTATATAAACTCCATCACTGCAACCCCTAACTGTCCCACTACTGGGCTAGGGGGTCCTCACAATGAGAGGGATTCAGCCATAGTCCACCACGTTGGCCAAGTGTGGGTTGATGACTTCACACTCATTTAATAATTGTATGTATATTCAGTTTTTTATATAAGCTGAAACAATAAATGGACAAGGTTAATTAAAATATTTGAATAGGTACACAAGCTTTAATTATAAATCCCTAATACGAAGAAATACATAAAATTTTAAAACTGTATTGTTAACCGTTGAGATGTTCCCTTGTCTGGAGCCAATCCTGAACGTAGTATTAGGTCATGCTTATCATAAATTAAAATACATTGCTTACAATGCTTAAAATACATTGTCATCAGGACGGAAGGTTAATGCAAAATACCAGCTTTGTAGTGTAAGAGGAAGTGGGTCTAATTAAGCTTACAAGATTTGACCCGTAACAAACAAATATACTCACATACAAACATATATTGCAAGTTAAAAGATGGAATAAATTTTTTGTCAATTGTTTATTGTAAAAGGCAAAATAACATTATTTTGTTTGTCTGTACATCTAGTTTAATATTCACGACTGTCCTTTACATAATATTCAACAGTCCCACTGAGGTCACGGCACCTTGGATGGGAAAGTGTATTTTAAATTTTATTATATAGATACTGGTTGAATTAATAAAAGCCTATTAAATAAAAATCTATGCTGCCAACTTCACCTTTCACGCTTGACAGTTTTCCAAATGTCAATTAAATGGGAATTATGAAAATCCATCCCTCATCCGTCGGAAAAATAACGGTACCCCACATTAATAAAAAAACGAACAGAGTGCGGGCAACAAAGTAATTTAAAATGGTAAATTTTTAACGTGGTTAACCCAAAGTATCCACCCATGTTTGCAAATTTTATACCAACCTTTTTTGCTGCTAAGGGTACATATGAAATCGTTTTGGAAGTTATTTTTATTTTTTAACATAGTTCGGCAACCTTTTTTATACGAGGGCCACAAATTTCATAAAATTGCGGGCCTGATTTCATGCCTTATTGGGAGGATAAAAAAATGCGAAGTTGCTTCGTGTAAATGGGGTATGTGTGAGCCGCATTGCAAAGAAATACGATCTGCATGCGGCCCGCGGTCCGCATAGCGGTTGACGACCCCTGTGTTAAATAATCATTAAAAGGTCACTTAGAAGGTATTTTACTTACGTATTAATAAATAAATAAATATAAATATCTTTAGACAACTCACACACGGCCATGTGATCCCAAACTAAGCGTTAGCTTGTGCTATGGTGATCAGACTACTGATAAACATATATATATATATTTTTATATACATATTTATATAGATATTTATACCCAGACACACACAACAAACATTCTTGCTCATCACAGAAAAGTTTGACCTGGGTGGGAATCGAACCCACGGCCATCGGCGTGGCAAGTACGTTAACTAACCACTAGACCAACCGACCTGTCAACGTAATTTTCATTTTGCTTTGAAAATTTGTTTTATTATTGACCTTAGTTTTGCTTTAATATTGTAGTTTTACCGAATACAAAAAAATTCAAGAAATCAAAAATCATGAAAATCTATTCTTGGATTAGAAATGTAAAGAACGACAGTTTTTATATATAGTATAGTAAAATTGACGTCCTAGTTCAGTTCAGTAGTTGCGGTCAGGTCTTTCTTTCCTCCGACTTAGTATTAAGCTTACTAACTAGATACATCACTAAAAAGCAAGTCAAACTAAAAAAAAATTTTAAAAAGAAAAAAAACACGAAACTGCAAACAGCCATCGTAACCTGTAAATGAAACTAGTACATTTATTAACAACCTAAAGACAAAGGATTTACTGCAAATCGACAAATAAAGAAAGAGTGTCCAAGCAATTGGCGACGCGAACTATAAATCTTTTTGCCAATAAATGGCTTCTGCAGTTCAATTTTAAGGTGCTGCAATTAAATCCTTCGAGATTAAATGGATTCCATTCATTTGTGGTCTTGCGCTCTATATGGTGTGGTGTAAACTAACAAATATGACGCAGTTTGTCCTAGAGGAACTTCTTTTTGGATTCAGCTGATTAATAGATCGGTCCTGAGTGGGTCTCTCCTTCGGTAACTTGAAGCCTAAAGCAATCTTCATAACACTACTCCAATACGGAATGATAGACGAGTTAGGTCGGAAATGTTTATACCACCCAAATATCTTCGACAAGATTGTCACTAGACGACAACAGAGTCCTGCGAAGAAATGGAATAAGTTACCACGTCGTTATTTCCGTTTGATTATGACGTAAATGTCTTCAAGTCAAGAGTGAATACGCTTTTATTAAGTTAGTGCATTTTACCATCAAAGACTACTTCGCCACTTGCCTTTAAGTGATTTCATAATCAAGCGCTAACTTATTTAATTAAAAAAAAGTGTTCTTCGAAGCATTGTAGCATTCAAGATTTTTTTGCCACTAGGAATCAATTGGCTGCGCTCGTCGCCTAACGTTATATGAAGACTTATAATCGACGCAACCGCATATGAGCGTTAAAAATCTCTTCCTGAATTCACTCCTACTAATATCCTAATTGTGAAAGTTTATGACGGTGACGGTGACGGTATGACATGCGCAGGGCCCAAGAAAATCTTGTCTGCATCGTTCCAATTTTAGTAACTGCCTAAGTACATTATGAGGATAGAAGGATTGTTTCTGTTTCACGAAAAAACTATTTAACGGATCTAAATCAAATTTGGCATCATTTACAATCTGAACTAACATAAGCTAATGTCATAAAACACCAAACAAGCGAACTTGCGGGCAGATACTAGAAAACAATAAAGCTCAAATCACATAACTTGCGTCACACCACACGGCGTTGTCTGATCGCGGTGTAATTAATGTCTCGGTGGCTTTCTTGTGTGTAACACCGGACGTGGAACTGGCGAGGAGTAGCTCTCCTGATTGCGGGTGAGATTCTAATGACAGACATTTGTTACGTCGTTCACAAAGTTTTTAATTTCAGGTACACTAAGGAACAGTTTACAAATCGATGTAGTATAATCTTTGCTTTCTTTTCATGGAGCTAGTTGGCTTTTTGCTTGTTGTATTTTGGCTGAATGAGCCAACATGTAAAATTATTCCTTCTTTTTTTCCATATAGAAAGGAGCCATGTTGGCTGATATTCCTGACACTCAACTATTTCATTGATTGTATAACATTTAAAAAAAGTAGAACTCTTTTCTTGACCTTTTCCATAGTACAGTATCCTGGTACTCATTAAGTTAAGTAACATTTATTCTTATACTAGCTTCACCCGGCGCGGGTTGCTACGCATCAACTCATCATCTATGTGTGTGATCGATATCATTTTGGAACCAGAACCTATTCTAGATAACTCTGAACAAACTTGTTTAAGACATCAGTACTCTATCTCTTACCATTTCAGAGTCTATTAAGGATAAACAAACTTACAAACTCACAAACATTTATTTTTATAAACATACATAGATTATTATATGTTACTCTTTTATCACCCGTACCGCGAAGGACTGAAATAAGTTGCCCGCGTTGGTGTTTTCGTTTGATTACAATGTAAATAATCTTGAAGTAAAGAGTGAACAGGAATCTACTAAGTTAGTGCGCTTTACCATCAAAGACTTCATCGCCACTTACCATCAGGTGGGATCGTAGCCAAACGCTATCTTATTCATGGTAAAAAATGTTCTTTTGACTGATGTCATGTTTTGAACATTGATAATTTTTATACAGGAATTGAGTAAAACCTACGAAAATCAAATAAGAATTTGTAGAATAGATGAGTGAGTTAGCGAAATAGCTAAAGAGTTAAAAAGGAAATTGCTGCACTTGTGGTTTCTAGTTGTCCACTACTTTGGTCGGTAGACAACCCTAAAAACAGAGCTTCTTGCCTTAACTTCCTCAGATAACTCTAACTTGTTGAGATTCGAAACGTTTATCAATTGAGATAAGTTGGGTGTCGATGAGATTGCATTTGCATTCGATTGGAAATAAAGAATAATCGCAAAGCGATAGCTCGTTAGATCAGAAGATAAGATGACGCGATGGACTGATAACCTCGATTGACCTGAACATTCTTGAGACCAGACAAATTCACATCCGTTTAAAGCATCATTAGAAAAGATTATGCAACTTTAAATTTAAATGAGTTTTGATAAAACTGAGATTACAACTGATGTTGATGATTAAGTTTTATCAGCGGTAAATGCTACGGCAATTTGGATACTTATCATTATGATAATGAACTTAATGATACAAACATAGATTTTTGTTTTTTTTTGTTTCCATATTTATTATAATTCATTAACATTAAAACTCATAATGGTCTCACTGTTGGACTCGAGTCTTCCCTTACAATGAGGTAGCGTTGTGAAAGAATACGAAATACTAACGTTAAAATCATTACGCTATTACTTCTACTGTAGATTTGTTATATTAAAATGTATTAAAAACAGCCCAAGAATTCAAATAACGAGAGTATTGAATCTCTTCTATTAATCCCATCGGTTGGTTAAAGCTTCAAATTATAAACAAAATGATAATAATGTGTGAAAACCGACCAGCGTCAGATAGTAACCGCATCAAAGGTTAACTCCACGAGATCAAACTGATTTCATTTACCAGAAATGTGACATAAAGGGTGACTGTTATGCCGAAATAACTGAAATACACAAAGAGGATTAAAATTTGGCTAATTAGTTACAGTGTTAATGAATAATTAATTAAAAAATCAAATTCAAATCAAACCTACAATTAACAAAGTGAGTACATCTAGAACGTCGTCAAAGGCATACAATTTATTAAATAGGATACGCAGTACAAGGGCTTAAAAGCTACTTCTGATGTTTATCAAATTTAAATAGGCGTACTTGAGAAGTACCAGATTTCGAATGAGAAAATAATCATCTAAATCGGTACATCTAAAAAGAGGTATGAAGTTATACACTTTTAAAATACAGTCTCCTCTTTATTTCATAATTTAATTAATCATTTGTGAAATTGATTGTGATTAGATTGAATGGCATTCATTCAATTTACCAAATACTACGTAGAATTTAAAGCGTATAATACAGATATTTTATTGATCATTTCAACTCACAAGTGTCCCACTACTGGGCTTCAGTCTCTTCCAACAATGTGAGGGATACAAGCCCTAGTCCACCACGGTAGCCTTAAGAATTTACGGTATCGTGGTGGGTTTTAATGGGAAAAATAATGGTGTGAACCATTAGGCTATCATTAATATGATATTCTTTTATGTATTAAGAAATCTTCATAATACTCCAAATTACATATTTTAATTTTGTAATAGTAAAATGTTGGCATCTTGCACACTTTTCATAATTTTCAGAGAATTCAGAATCCACGATTTTACAAATATTGAATACTTCTACATTTCTATTGCAGGATGTGGTTTCCAATAAAACTCACAAAAAGTGTATATTAAAATTTCTCTATTACATATTCTATTAAGTTAAAAACTTGAATTTAAATTAGTAGAATGCAAAAAACAATAATAAAAATGCAAATAAAACGAATATTCATCATCCTATTGTTTTCCGATGAAAAGGCTTCACTGAATCGAATGTATTCAAGCACTGATCATCTGTCAATCAATGTTTTAATATACAGAAGTAATTTAATACATACTTCCAAAAGCCCTTATTATTTCCTATTTAATATACGGGACAAATAGAGCCATAGCCCCCTTGAAATTCGAGACGCATCCTCGATATAGAAAATGCAAAATTAAAAAAAGTTGCCGGCTCTGGGAACGAGAATAGTCAATAGTCACTTCATATTGTGTTTGTCGAGTAAACCACATGAGGTTCCGTGGTATCGGGTTACTATTACACCAACACACCAGAAATTATATCATAATGACGATATTACTGAACTAGTCGACATACATTGAAGTTATAAAATGGAAGAACGCATCAAAGCTGGAATAAAAGAAGCAATGGATGCTGTAGGAGAATAAATTTAAGATAAAGATGCAGATGAACGAGACCTTGTAGTAGATAGGGAAGGGTTTGAGTATCCCGCAGGAGCATGGTACAAAGTTGAGTGAACTGTACTAACCTAAATTGCTTACAATGCCACCATTGTCTAACGGCAAGAAATTTTCTTTGACGCTTTTTAAGTCATATCTATTGTAAACAAAGATAAAGTGAGAGGCGATGAAATGTGAGAACAAGTTGAACTAGAAATTGTTATCTGTGAGTATTGTAATGGGTTACGTTGCGTTTGCGATATTAAATAAGTGAATAACTTAGTCGGCTCTTAGTTTACCGTTATGCTATTCAATACATTTTTAAATGTCATTGAGATTTCTATGATTAATTAAAAGCTTTATTGGCGTATCACTGAGGAAATTTCACACGGCTTTTTATCCGGTAAGTCAATACGAATTCTGAGAACCATAATTTATTGTTAAGAGCCTGCGTGAAGCTCTATTGTCCAATATTTTGGAGATTGATAGTCATTTTAAATACTTAGAAACGCAGTTCCTTCAAATAGCAAAGAAAAATAGACGCTTTAAAATTTTCAACGTCTAAAATCAAACAGTTTTGAAAGTTTAAAAAAAGAAACCGTATAGCATAGGGCTCCGGCGTAGGGTTTGGCATATGAGCATGGAAACTGCATAGAGACAATTTTTTTAAATTAATATATTTTTTAATATGCGGCTAGAAATATTTTGTTTTGAGATTTTGAAAAATACGCAATCAAATGATAAGGCTGAGGATAAATATAACACAGATATATTATAATAACTATGTCCCCGACTTATTTTGCGCAAATAATGGATTTCCAAGAAAGCAATCTACAATACTAAATTTTTTACCAATAAAGAGATTAATTTTCATCATTGTCTATA
>DWJZ01007595.1:0-11983 GCA_018249125.1 Asbolis capucinus
GTATAATAGAAATATCTATTTAAGTATGTATTTAAAAGTATATATGTATGTTTATCAGTTGTCTGTTCACCATAGCAGCAGCTAACCCTTAGTTTGGGTTCAGACGGCCGTGTGTGATTTATCCAAAGATAATTATTATTTATTTATTTATATTTAAAAATAGACGAAGTGGTGAACGACTTCTGCTAAAGTGTTTTTTTTAGGGAATGAGTAAGCTATAATTGACTCTGGTCAAAATGGAAGCAAAACGTATACAATAACAACAATAACGTATATAAATACAAGAATAAAAATGTATTATCTTTTATTTCTCTGGCATTTGTAGCATGCAATAAAATCTATTTTATAAACAACACAAGATACTGCCTTGTTACTGACGAACTAATTGATCATGTGATAGGTATTTTGGACAATGAACCGGCCACTTAACCTTCACCTATCCCATCCTATCACCGCCCTTCCCTACACCCTATATACACCCTAATAAACCAGCGTGATGGAGTGCCCAATGTTGCCCGCTAATAGGCGAGGTCCCACAGACTATACAAGCGATATAGTTTACCATCCAATTAACTAAAATAGTTTTACACTAATTAATTGAAATTAGGTTTTATTATAACGCAAATTATTATTGATATTTTTTTAATAAATAATATTAATCACTTTATAAATGAGGTATTCTCTCCCCCTTAGCATAAATACCTTCGACAGTAATTAAATGTAGTACTATGTAGAACTATTCGGTTCAAACAAACAAACAATCAAACCTTTCCTCTTTATAATATTAGAATAGATTAATATTTTGTTAAATATAAAGTGGAGATGGCGGGGGTTGCCGTCGTCCAGGTTCGTTGTCAAATTTATATTGCACTATGGCGCTGCAGACGCACATCAGTGGCATTTCTTAGTGATTTTATAACGCGGATAATTATTCAGTTAGAATCTTATCCTGACTAGTGATTCACTTTAATCAAAGATTGCTTTTTTAACTGAAGATATGAAATAATATTTCATATTGTAAGGTTCTTGTTAATTTTCAATAAAATAATTGTTAAACTGAGTTACTAAAATCATATTCTGGCAACATTGGCGCTAGTAATAGGATTCCGGGAGGACTGGTCACACTGGCCGAAGAGAGGGCGCGCGAGTTGGTCCCGAGCGCGGATTTAGGATTTTTCGAGGACTTGCATGGCAAGCGGACAACATCAAGTTTGTTAAGATCTATAAGTTATAAGGTGTAAAATCTAAGTGTAGTGTATTTTTAAAAGAAATAAACTTTGTGTTCATGTTGGATGACGGAGTTACATTTGGATACCCAAAAATATTTAATCAGAATGATGTTAGCGCGCACTGTTGTCCGAAATCGAATGGCGTGAGGAGTCTTAGGACCAGCTTATATACCCGTCGATTCTTCGAGAAAACAGCTCTCACATCCGTGTTCCAAGAATTTGGCCATAAACACGGATTAGTGGTGACGTTTTCACGGTCTTGCTTTACCATGACAAAAGTAGAGCGCGTAAAATATATACAATAATTTGCTAATGCTTTAAGTTACTATGTTGCTCACATTAAAGAATGGTAAAACTTGCCAGTTATTACAGGTCGCACAGTTTCTGGGAATATTGTTAATCCTTTGGCCATCTGTCGAACCTTAACGAGAAAAAGCCCGTGGCTTTGCTTGTGACTACATTTAATACAATTTTAGGAAAATATGACCTGAAGGGTCTGATATATAAAAATACCTTTTATAATATTTTGTTTAGTTTTTGACCATCATATAAAATATGTATTACTTGTTCTAAAGTTTTCTTATAACTTTATAAAAATATTAAAACTTTTAAATCACGGGTCGGCAACCTTTTCTTTTACATATGAAGGTCACATTTCATGTGTCTTTATCCGATCTCTGTTCTAAGTAACTACAATTTTACAATAATATCACTGTATATATCTGTATTTACAATAATAATCACTAATTGTATCCCACAAAATATTCAGGACGGTAAACCCTAACTGCTGAGAGGAGAGAAGTGCTGAGTTCGATTCCCTACCCGATTTTTTTTCTGAGATGAACTATAAGTTTGTTGTCTCTGGGTGTAATCAAAATTATATGTATGTACGTATATATTTGAAAATATTTACATATATTTACTAGTTAACTAATCATCGTAGCAAAAGCTAATGCTTCCTAGTATCTATGATCCTTTTTCTTCTCATTTTTAGGATGATGTAGAATGGCCTAAGACATTTTTTTAATTGTTTTATCTAGTTACTTATTTAAATTGTAACCGTTAACACAATTGAAATAAATTATAATAAATAAATATATTTTGACTACTCACACACTACCATCTGACCTCAAACTAAGAAGTTAGCTTGTACTATAGTGATCAGACAACTGATAAACATACATATATACTTTTAAATATATACTAAAATAGATATTTACACCCAGACACACACAACAAACCTTCAGCTCATCAAAGAAAAGTTTGACCTAGGCGGGAATCGAACCCACGACTTTCGGTATAGCAGTCAGCACTAACCACTAGACCAACCTTTCTATATCATTATTTATTTATTATGAAACCGATATTCAAATCCATGTATATTTTTTAAGTATTGAAAAAAAAAAAATTAATAGTTTAAATGCATGATCGAAATGCTTCATACAATAAAAATAAATGCAATATATTTGCCGCAAATTGAGTTAATAAAAATACCGTTTAGCGAAATAATTAAATTCGGAATTTTCGTCATTTAAAAGTTAAACAAACTTACCACATCGTTTCTACCGTCATTGTTTCATTTGAAAGTGACTACGTAACTTCTTTGTCAGTCAATAAGGTCAGTACTCGTCGCCAACACAATATTGGATGGTATTCTCGTAATATTAACATTTTAAAATTGTCTTACACATGAATTAATTTAAAATTTAAACGATCACAAATTAAAATTCTTTATACTGATGGTGTAAGCGACGCTCGGCGACGGTCGGCGACGGTCGCTGACTGTTGACTGAGGTGGGAACTTAGCCATTCTATAAAATAACATCTACATATATATGCATTTAAAATTTGCTCTGTGTAGTGCTTGTCTTATCTCAATGCTGCCAGACAAAATAACATGTGGAATACTAATAGCGTAAAAAGCGCTTCATTTTACAAATTTCACAATTCACAAATAAAATTAAAATTCCTCTCTGAATTTCACAATCCACAAGTAAAATAAAATTTACACAAATTTCAAATATACTAATTATAAAGTAACCTTCATGTTTTTTTTAAAATTTAAACATTATGTGGTCATAAACATTGAGAAATAGACATAGTCGTTTTGTACAGTCCATTTATCTGATCATTACAAATATTGTAAACAATTTATGTTTCAAATGTGATTTCTACATTATTTTTCGTTATATCTACACTTCTACAGATAACTTGCGTATTGTAAAGTTGTACATTGTACTTTTTAGGTTACAAAATTTGTACAGATGAGAAAAACAGCAAGTTAAAAATTTCAGCATTCACATATCACTCTGGCTGGAAAATATCTTATAGGAGAAAAATCATTGAATTCGAACCATAGAAAAATATCTAGATTTGTATCTAGGCACTAAACTTCCCGTTAAACATCTAAAAAAGTACTAAATCTGTGCTGAAAGGGCTAAAATAGAAGCACTCAGTTACCATAATAAGCAACATTGTTGATTCCGTGAAAACCATTAAAATACTATAAAACTAGCAATAAAATACACATGACTTATGGTTTTATGGGTTCTGTACGTGACTTTTATGCCGCAGTATTTGAAAAGGACAGGTGAAATCTGTGAATTATTGTATTTCTAGAGGCTTACAAAGTAATCTCAGCTATGAAGAGTTCTTAATATTTCCATGGCATTATGTGGGATTCGTTTAAATCCGTTAGTCATAAATTAGTCGTTGCTAATATTCTAGGGAACGTGTCGTCAGTGGAGTGCTTATAGCTCGGCGGCTCGCGTCATTCCCAAGTTCGTTAGTTCGGCTTGCGGAATAAGATGGATTGCTAGCATTTTGGTGCGTGGCATCGTTTTGCGGTCGGTCCAGGCTCAGTGTTTTATCATTAGATAGCATGAGACCTTCGGATGTGGAAAGTGACAGATGCACACACTAGGGGAAGACAAAATACAAGGTTTATTAAAAATATCGAAAAACACAAGACTTAATTATAGATCTATAATACAAAGAAACACACAAAATTTCATAACTGTATTGTTAACCGTTGGGGAGCCCTTTATGTAGCGCTAATGCTGAACGTAGTATCAGATCATGCTTGTCATAAAAATACATTGTCATACGTTAAAAACTATATGCAATATTTCCGCTCCGTAGTGTAAGAGGTAGTGGGTCTAATTAAGCTTGCAAGATTTGACCCGTAACAAACAAATATACTAACATTTTAATATACAAACAAACACTGCAAGTTAAATAAAAGGTTTTAATAAAAAGGGAATTACTCCATTGTTACAGTAACCGACGTCAATTTTGATACTAACAGACGAGGAAGAAAGAAAAGGAGAATTCACTGGCTTCAAACTCCCCTTCTGGACCACTACGATTCGTTCCAGCTGACTTACACAAGAGAATGGTCAAACGCCAGACGGCCTTCGCAAAAAGTTATATTAATAACTTAATATTAATATGATAAACCGTAGCTGACATACTAAGTAGATAAGATGGTACTAATTCAACTAGTCATACATTAAAAAAACAATACCGTCATAAACATACAAATAAAATATACCAAAATGTATCCTTCAAATACCAAACATAAAATGCTGAATTGTTTCAGATATTTGTAAAAGGCAATGGAGCCTCAAACCCGCCTTATATCACTTACTAGGCCTTTTCAGAACCCTTTAAGCTATAATGAGGGTAGAATAACAAAAGAAATACGCGATTTGGGCTGTAGCCGGCCAGCCCGCCGGATTTACAGCGGCCTTCGCGATATGAGGTAAAAAATAGGGTTATATTGAATTTTTAGCACCTATTTTAGGTCGCTTTAATAAAAGGTAGGATATTGATATCAATAAAAAATTAATAAAGAGCTTCTTCTAACGAAATTCACTTCAATGATAATGACTGTTTTTTTCTTAATAGGCCCCAAATTTAATTGCATACTTGTATAAATATTTTTTTAACTAAGATTTCGGTTAACATTAAGCGTAATACATCATATTTTTGAAAATTTTTATCATAAAACCGCCTTGTAGTCTCATTTCATCCTATAGTTATACTGGGCTTGGGTCTCCTCTCCTCATATGAGGGGTTCAGGCCATAGTCCACCACGTTGGCCAAGTGCGGATTGATAGACTTCACACACCTTTATGGGGAAGGCTCAAAAGTGCAGGTTTCCGCACGATATTCTCCTTCACTGAAGCAAGTGATAATTAACTTGTAATACACATATTTCTTTAAAGTTAAAAGTGCGTGCAGGGTTTGAACCCAGGTCTTCCCGTTCGAGAGACCTACGTTCAAACTATTAAGGCTGGCACTGTTTACATATCCCACAAGCCTTGTGCATTTAGTAACTAAATTGCCTACGAAAACAGTGGTTCGACGTTCGTTTCCCAGCTGGTGCAGACACTTATTCAACATCACCAGTTGTACACAATATAAGATCGATTGGTCTAATATTAAGCCCGAAAAAACAGCCCTTGATGTGAAATCAAGTCAGTTACATAGTCGTAGACATAACGACCACTTTCATTTACCAACCATTACAAACGTACCAACAACGCCTCGCTTGTTATAGAGGAATTTAACACAACAATACAAATGGCCGTATCGTTAAAATACAGAATTGAATATTTTATCTGTCGCGTGCAAATAATTGATGTCCGGATTAACGAATCTGTTCGGTAGCTAGATTGAACCTGTGTGGCAGTGTATACCGTAGCGACATTAAATTAAATAAAAAAGTGTGTGTTATATACGCACGTAAGCAATTATATATATTTGGCGTAACATAAAATTTTATATTTCATGTTATCTTGCGTTTTTAGAAACAACGACATTAATAATAGAAAAATAATTTAAATTTTGAATAGCTAACTTCAGCGTATCGGTTTTTTGTGACAGTGTGAGCGGGAATATTAAAAATTTACACTCGTAATTTTTCCCTAACGCCAAAAGGAGTATAACTTCAAAAATAGACGCAAAGTTTAGTGTGAACATGTTTTCCCGCGTAACTCGAACAGTTAGCCCAAATATCAAAAGTTAACCAAAATTAAATAAAACAGGTTCCTATATTTATACATCAACCTAAAAGGATAACAAAAAATATTTTATTAACACCAAATAGAACTTCAGAACAGTTTTTTAAGATATTTCTTTGTTTTAGTAGCAGTAAAATTAACGTGCAAATAAAAGAGGAGTTTAAAAAATGAATGGAATAAATGAGTGTGGGTGGGCACGGGCAGCGGGCGAATAATTGATGCGAATGAATGAACGAATCCATTCGGTCACCAACTGAGCTGAACGGAACGATGTGGCTCTGGAACAAATATTGAGCTTCCTTATTTAATTTTAACAAATGAGTATGGAATACCGTAACTTGGATTTATAATATAAAAACTGTACTCATAGTCCTGACACGCTCAGAGTCGTTAATGGTTAAATAGTTCCCGCCCGCGGCTTTGCTTGCGTTACATGTTGCTAGAAAGTAGCTTAAGTGCTATTCCAAGCTATAATCTATCTCTGTGTCAAATTTTATTCAGATACGTTAATTAGTTTTTGCGTGAAGAAGGAACAAACATCCATCGATTCACACAAATACTAGGATCCACACGCGGCTTCGCCCGCATGGTATATTGCTAAAAATTAGTCTATGTGTCATTCCACCATCTACCTTTAAGCTAAGTTTCATTCGAATTCGTTCAGATTCAGATCCGTTCAGTATTTTTGCGTGAATGAGTAACATCCATCCATTCATTCTTCCAACCTTCCATTTTCAAGTATATTCACAAACTATCGCATTTATAATATTGAAGTAGGATTTTGGCTTCAACCTATCGATGGCCCACTACTGAGCACGGGTCTCTCCTCACACTGGAGGCCTTTTTTTATCAAGTGAGAAACCTTCAAAAGGTACCCGGTGCCATGGGAGCCGACACTGGGTTATGTGGGATTTTCACCGCACTAAAACCCCCCGGAAGCCTTACTCAGCACTCCCTAGAGGACTCTGGGATATCCAATGGAACGTTACCGGAGTCCTCCTAGCGCGATGCCCAATGTTGGGCCCTTCCCGAGAAGAGAGAAGAAGTGGCTTGTCATATAAAAAAATCATGAGTTATTCTCGTCATTTCCGTTCCACTATTGAACAAATGAACGTACGGACGCACGGCAGGTATCCAGCCCTTCGTCGTAAACACACCGCCCGTAAGATCGTCGCGTTTCGCCTCGTCCTTTATCATTCGTATCGCGAAGGAGTGGAATAATTTGTCCGCGTCGGTATTCCCGTTTGATTATAACGTAAATGTCTTCAAGTCAAGAATGAATAGGCTTTTATTTAGTGCACTTTACCATCAAAGACTATGTCGCCACTTACCATTAGGTGGTGTAGTCAAGCGATATTATTGAAGATAAAAAAAAATACCTTTTATCAACACACCACGCTTGTAAGGTGTGGAAGCTAGTGATACAGAACCGAAGCAGTAAATACACAGTGATATTGAAGAAGACATCTTAACAAACGACCTCTCCCGCGGCCATTTGTACCGCGAGCGCCCTCACATATCAGGCTTATATCAATTGAAAGCTGAAGCGACTCGATTCGAACATGACATATCACCGTAATAACCTTATTTTAATTGTAGTTCTAGCGATCTTAGGCTATACGTGCTGGGGTTGAGTTTAGTTAAGGTTCCAGCACTTTTTTTGTAAAAACTAACTATTAATTTACATATATACATAATCAATGTAAGTTTGTTTGTGAGTTCATTCCTTTTCAGTTCGCCATCGCAGAGCAAATACCCAGTAGTATAATTAAATTTCTGGTTATATATTAAGTTATTATATACATATATTAAAGTTAAGTTAATATATAATTTTCAATCATTTTTATGGGATCATTAACCCGAAGACTCAAGATTGAATTTAGTCCAATGATGTTAAATATTTAGTCACAATATTCGACCCGGTCTTGGTTACTGTCGATAGAATTAGTTCGAAATTCAAATTATAAGAAACAATTTAATAGCACTGCCATTATATATAGTCTGTGTTCTATATTCAAACAATCGCGTGCTAATTTTTTTTTTGAGCCGGAATGTTCGTTCTGTGTGTCTGGGTGTAAATATCTACATATATAAGCATGTATTTAAAAGCATATATATATGTTTATCCGTTGTCTGATAACCATAGTACAAGCTACCACTTAGTTTGTGATCAGATGGCCGTGTGTGACTTGTCCTGAGATATTTATTATTATTTACTATAATGTGGGTACATAAGAACTTAGTTTTACAAACAAATCGCGCACATTTGCTAAAATATAGCAACTTTTTAAAATATAATTATTGACAATAACATATTAATGGTACCACATAATTAACGGTTCTATTATAAATTATAAATATACCTACATCGCACAGAATTTCATAAAAACCACTACAAAAAACTTATCTAATGTTGCGCATCCGCCATATTGAATATTACACGCAATTTATGCTAATTTTCGTGCTAGTTCCTTATCGTCACAACTACTTGGCATTAGAACACATTGTATATCTCGGCTCATTTTAGGGTTCCGTGGTCGTTGAGTGCAAGAAAAAACCGTAAACACTGCTGAGAATCCGATTGCCTTTAACTGTATGTACGAATAAATTGTCAAAAAGTACATATTTTTCATTAGTCACATATAAAAATAGTTCTGAGTTCGAGAGTATCCGTCAAGGAAACTGTATAAGATTTTTTTGTTTATTTACTTCTCATTTAGTTTTGTGTTTATTTGTATAGCTAGTTCTTATTTTAAACATATTGTATCTTTTTTGTAGTATTTTTATTCTTGTACCAAAGTACTTACCAAAATACTTGGTACAAATACCAAGTGCCAATCAACGTAATTTTGTGTACCACACACATGTATTTTGGCGGAAAAATTAGGTTAGCAAATATGTATACAATACTATAAGTAAAATAAAGGCACAAAAATACAGTCAAGTTTTGCATGAAAGGTACGGAACTGTAAGTGTGCGGCCCAACTGGCACATGGCATATATTTTTAATATCAAGAAAGTAACATGGATGCTGATGCATGGATGCTGTTAACTGGATTCCCGCCCGTGGCAGCCTGCCAGCTCCGAAGAGGAGTTTCACAAGTTCTTTTAACCGTTCAATGACACTTCTTTTAATTCCCGCTACATACGTCACGGAGCTTTGGCAAGCAGGATTTTCTTACTTTCATGAACGTAAACCTTTGCGTGCGTCCGTGTGTGTGTGCGTTTAATACAAACTAATGAATGGTAAGTGATTAGAATCGCCAGTAACACATCCCAGATTTGTGTTTGTACATCGCGTTTTAAGAGTCTGTACCTCTCACAATGTGAGCGGAAACCCAAACCGGTTTTTTTCCGAATTGTAAACCATTTCTTTTATTCCTGCACCGGCACTGCATTTAAACTTTGCTAACTAAACTACCGTCTATATGTAACGACTTTACCCGGTGCCAATGTAATAATTTCACCAACTACCAATTCCCAAGCGTCAGCAATGTGATTAGACAGATATTCCTTATACAGTGTATCGATATGATTGCGGTAGTATCCGGATTCTGAACACGTCGTTCCAGCAGTTGTTCTTCTCGGACTGCTTCCAAAGTTATTCTCTTGGGCTCGTGTGGGACAAGTGTTGAGAAAATGTCGTGGAGCAGTTCAGGCTGTCAGTGCTATGTGCCGCCAGCTTGAGATTGAACATTTGAAAATAGTAGGGTTTCTATGTATGACTATGAAATTAAATTTCTATATGACTGAATATTTACATGCATAAAGAACTTTTGCATCGCCATCTTTACAATTGCTGAAACAAAAAATAGACCGGTGTTGACTTACTCAGTTTCGTAATATCTCGTAACGCCATCTTGTAGTGATTGCGGGAATTTTTGCATCGCCATCTGTTAACAATCGCTGAAACGAAAACTGTACCGGTATTGCCGTACTCACTTCTGTAATATTTCGTAAAGCCATCTTGTATGAATTTCGGGAAACGTAAAGTACTTTTGAGTGAAGTAAATAATAGCTGGTTATTGATCTGACTCCTGATACTTTCAAATGGCAGTCAATGTTCGCCATTGTTACAGGGCAAAGATATTCTCATTCGGACGTCGGCGAGGACGGTCGTAACCGAGTCGGGTTTTCTGTATTTTCATATTTTTAGAGATTTGTAATCCGTCTGCATCTTTGCAAACCGTGCTCATTTTTGTAAAAGGATTCTGTCTACGAATAACCAAGGTCCTTGTCCTCAGTCATATTATTTTGGATCCTAGGTCACGATTGACCTGATCGTCTGAGAGTTACTTTTATAGCCAGTGATTCCAATTCGTTGGTAAGGATGGAAGCACGATATTAATATTCGCAATAGCTTAGTAGATTTAGAATAGTTTTGTTTGCCTATAAATGCTTACATACAGATTAACTACAAATGAAACATTTAATGTTTAACCTCTTTTCTGCTGACGGCTCTATTTAGAACTTAACATATCATCGTAATGACCTAACTCCCTTTCTCACTCTCACTCACCTCTCCTCTTTTTCACTATATTCACTCTTTAATAATTGTCCAGAGAATTTATGTAGGATAAGTTTCACTTCTTACTCTGCAGCGTGACATGCGTTAAACAGACCAGAATATTTTAAAAACCGGAATAAGTCTCACTTTAAAATTAAAATAAAATATGGGTACTACCATTGTTACACTTAGATTTTGACGCTTGCTCCCACCTTAGGAATTCCTGCATTTCCAGAAGCTTGACTCTTCCCTCTTACGCTTTGATCTATAATGCTTCTTACGCTTTGATCTATAATGGTTCTTATACAAAAATGTGTCTGGATACATACGAGCTCACTTATGACTGGTGCTTTGTTTAGTTCGTTTCAAACAGCCATCGCGCCATCGTGGTCAAGGTAGTTCCACGATTCAGTATTCAAATTATTTATTACAACCAACTACGTATAATAGATGTTATTAGGTTCAATGAAATTATTCTGAATATACAACGAAGGGTGTATATTCATACGAATAGAAAATTTGTATGGGAAGCGACATCTAGTATATTCGTGAAGGTCTCAAGGCAAATGTTACGAAAAGTACTTGTTTCTTGTGATTTAAACCAACCGAAAATCACCTCAGGGCCGCACCGGACACGTTCCGTCTCATTTAAGTTTCTACCGGCCGACTCCAGGATTTAAAGTTCTAAATGAGCGCAATTTATAACTCTCAACTATCAAGTTTTACTTTTAGGCAGTCTCTTAATTCCTTTAGCTAAAAGAAAATTCATAGTTTCTTTAAACAGCCTGCGAAGTCGGGAACAAGAAGATAATTCGCTTGAGAACTTCGCTTCGTTTTAATTTAGCTTGTAAGTTAATAATTAACTAAAGTATAACGTAGTTGTGAATATTAAAAGTGGAGAATTTAGAATATTAAAAATAACAAAGTGAGCGTTAATTAAAATGTATGTGGTATTGTTTGTAATTTTTGTAGCAATAAATATTCCTGTTATAAATTCCGATCTGGGTTATTCCGCTTCACATCAATAATGGTCTACTACCTCACAGTTTAGTCCTAATGACTGAGTAGAATTAAAACAGTATACTTCAATTTGAATGCTATTCTAGGGACAACTTATACCTGTGTGTAAATGTGTATGGAATATTATGTACGAGGGCCAAACTGAAAGTTTTTAGAACTGGCCACTTATAAACATTATATTAAAAAAAATAGTTTAAATT
>DWJZ01007596.1:0-11982 GCA_018249125.1 Asbolis capucinus
AAAAGTTTGACCTGGGTGGGATTCGAACCCACGACCACCGGTTTAGTAGTCAGGTTCACTAACCACTAGACCAACCGAGATAGATTATATTCTTGGATAACACATAAGGCTACTTTAAATCTACGTATACGCGGGTAAAGCCGTGTAAAATACTAGTTTATCAGAATTTTATATCCTTAATTTTACTAGTGACGGTTTTACTACTTTGGGGCCGTGTGTGGCCGTCCAAAGATGTTTATTTATTTATTCCCATTAAATGAGAGGTATTTATTTCGTTGTAGGAACCAATAGCTCACTTCACGGAAGTGAAAAATTAACAATGAAAAATCCCTAATTCAGTTAAGTACAATAACAAAACATTTGTAAGAGAATTATATGAAAAATAAATATTTGGGAACAATGCCTATCCATCATCGGCTTTATAATAACACAAACTTAACACTATGTACGCTAATGTAGGCCGGAAAAAAATGCTGGCGGAAAAAAACTCCCGGTACTCTTTTTAAAAACAGAATTAAATCTATTATACAAATTTTTCACTAACCTAACCGGAATTGGGAGCAGTGCTTCACCGAAGCAAGTGATAATTAATTTCTAAAATCCTGCTTTAAAACTGTCAGACGAACACTGCTTGTGTAGTACTTACTAATATAGAAAGTTGCGTTCTTCATAAGCCTAGAACATACTTTAGTACCCTGCTCCCTGCGGTCTGTTGGGGGCACCCCAAGTGACATATGTTCCTTTTTGCCGCCCCAAGGCCTTCAGCATGGGTTAACGATTCCTATCTAACGATTGCAAGCGGCATCGGCGGCTTAGTGCCCTCCGAAGCGCTGAAATTGCCGCTAGCGAATACCCATCCTAACGAACGCGCCTGCTGAGTTATCGGCAAAGTAAAAATCAACTTCAAGCACCTACACTTCCATTTTTAAACTACGTAGTTATGTGTATTCGTCTATTCACGTGTATATCCCCGGCAATGGTTCTACAGATAATTTTTATAATATACAGCGCCGCGATATAACGATCACTTTCACTTTGTCTATTTTAAACTAAAATTTATTCAAACGGGCTTACGTAACGACTTTCGCTAAACTCTTACCGATCTTGAGTTCTGATTGTGTTCACATCCCGATCTATACAGAACGACAATCGACTTCGATGTGTGGGAAGGTGAAAGTAAATATCTCATTTATTTAAAAACTAAAACACTTCTAGCGTCGCCTGCGTCAATCAATACAAAATAGATATTTAATGGCAGGATTGGCAGGCCGGTTGGTCTAGTGGTTAGTGAACTTGACTGCTACACCGAATGTCGTGGGTTCGATTTCCACCCATGTCAAACTTTTCAATGATGAGAAGGAATGTTTGTTCTAAGTTTATCAGTTGTCTGATCACCATAGTACATGCTGTTGCTTAGTTTAGGGTCAGTTGGCCGTGTGTGTTGTCCAAAGATTTTTATTATTATTATTAATGTAAACGGGTAAACACAATCGTGACCGAACTGAAGAGTGAAAAAATTGTGAATCGGAACATATTTACATTTAAAATAACCATTTTGAGTAGCACTTATTCGCCATAATATAAGTTTAAAAATAATGTATCTCATCTGTTACTTGTACAAGTACGATATAATAGTTTAATATTATATGTATATTTACATATAACATTGTCGTGTCAAACATCGTAAAGCGGCATGACTGATTTTTATGGAATTTTATTTGCTACTATTTTTCATACCCCTAAGTGACAACCCTTCTTTCATTTCTTTTTAAACTTTTGGACATTTTTTTCATAATGTGTCGGTAAAAAATACATACAACTCTAAATTTTCACTCTTCTATCACCAGCCCCTATTTTAATAGTCTTTTTAACAATTTAATAATTTTTCATCCTCGATAACTGATCTATTATTGTCTATTTTGTGAATTTTTTTCACTCTTTTTCAATTAAAATTACCTAGAAATAATTTATATGACAAAACAACGTTTGCCGGGCCAGCTAGTATTGTGTAAAATTTTGTAACTCCTAATATTTGAATAAGTGGAGAGAGGTTATGCGTATACAGCTAATACACAAATACCTTTAAACTGCCCACATTATACGCAGGATCCCGATATGCTAAAATGTCTGTTCTTTTACAGCGATGACGAGGATGAGCTGGAGAGTCGGACGGACGAAGCTGGGTTTCCGGCCGCGACCGCCCTACGACAATCGCCTCTCCTAGATGAATGTCCTCTGAAGGGACCGCCAAAATGCCCGCCAGCTTCCAAACGGTACGTTCATAATAATTGGTTACCAAATTTAACAATGTTTAACACATTTTTATGATCTGTTTCCTGTTGCAGATATCGTACACATGATGGTACTTGCAATAATCTAATCCGCCTACGATGGGGGTCTACTATGACTCCTGTTCAACGCTTTCTTCCACCAGCGTACTCCGACGGCCTACAAGCTCCTCGGAGGTCTGTCTTTGGTAGCCTTCTCCCATCGGCCAGAGAAATCAGCTCTCTTATCCACGAAGACCATGACGTTGAAAACACAGGAATCACCCATCTTCTGATGCAGTGGGGCCAGTTCCTTGATCACGACGTAACATCCTCATCACAATCAAGAGGGTTTAATGGTTCAGTACCAAGATGCTGTAAAGATGGTGGCAGGGACTTCATACCCAAAGAATTTCTAGTAAGAGGCTTTCTTTAGCTCATACTTAATTCCTATAGAAAATACCTTCAATACCTAACAAATTGTCCTAATGTCTACAGCATCCGGAATGTATGCCGATAACAGTGCCTCAATCAGACCCCTTTTACGGTCCACGAGGAGTCAGGTGTCTGGACTTCATCAGATCATCTCCCGGGCCCCGCGATGACTGTGCTCTGGGTTGGCGGGAACAGATGAACCAAGTGTCTGCTTATATCGACGGTTCTCCTCTATACGCCAGCTCGGCTAGGCAGTCAGATAATTTAAGACTATTCAGGAATGGTAAGGACACCTCTTGACTTGATTCCACTCTTACTTTCAACAACTGTTAATTTTGATTCAGAAACTGAATTTGGAATACTATTACGAATAAATTCTTCATTTACTGAAACACAATTCTTTCCATCTCTATTGTCACAAATTCTACAAAATCCATCAGGTATGCTCCAATACGGAAGGGTCCAGCAGCGCCGTCCACTGCTACCTAGGGAACATCGCGATGAGCTCTGCCGTGGAGGAGCAGTTTCCACCGACTGCTTCAAGTCTGGAGACGCACGAGTCAACGAGCACCCTGGTCTGGTAGCGGCTCATATCGTATGGTTACGACAACACAACAGGTAGATTAGACATGTTGGTTTTAATTCTGTGAGCTTAAATCTGAACATCTCATACCTACATTTGAATATACTACATATTTGCAGAATGGCACAAGAACTTGCCCACCTGAACCCACATTGGAGTGATGAGAAAATCTACCAGGAGACGCGTAAGATTGTCGGAGCTATGCTGCAACACATTACCTACCGGGAGTTCCTGCCAATAGTGCTGGGTAAGCTCTTACTCAGTAACCTTCAGCCCCACAGATAAACTTGCATGTCACCGCCTATAGCAATATGCTGTCGCGGATTCTCTGCTCAGAGGCGCAGTATAATTTTAGACATTTAATTAAAACTATTAACATTCCTTTTCTACCACTTAAATTTCATGAAAGCTTATCTCACATGTTATTCTAGGCACTGAGGTAATGCGCTTGTTCGAGTTGGAGCCTCTAAAGAAGGGATATTACAAAGACTACAACCCAAAGATTAATCCTAGTCCAGCAAGCTCCTTCGGATCAGCTGCCTTCCGTTTCGGTCATAGTCTGGTCCAAGCCTCTATGGTCCGATACGACAGATTCCACAGACCACTCAACAACAGTAAGTATTAAAAGGTTTAAAGATTTTAAATTACTTTATTATTTCGCTTTATCAACATGGTGCAGATGACCTGCCACCATCGCAATATACGTTAGGCCCGCAGAATAACGTGATAAAATAATAGTTTATGAACACTGATTCTCATTTGTCACAACATTTATTATTTCTCTTTTGTCTCCAGACGTTTCGCTCCACGATGAACTAACCAATCCCTCAAACATATGGAGCATGGGTGCCGTAGACCGCCTTCTGTTGGGAATGGTAAACCAGCCAGCCCAGAGGAGAGATGAATTCATCACCGAGGAGCTTACGAACCACCTCTTCCAGACCCCTCACTTCGACTTCGGTATGGATCTCGCAGCCATTAACATCCAGCGAGGCAGGGACCACGGGGTTCCAGCGTACACCATGTGGCGAGAACCTTGTGGTCTGAGTTCTCTTGTAGACTTTGATGACCTGATGCGGGTTATGCCAATGCGGGTTGTGAGAAAGCTGAAGATTTTGTACAGGTAATAAACTGAAATTATGTCAGATATATCAATTTTCAATCAAGCTCAAGACAAGATTGAACCAATTGTAATGGAATGTCATAACTTTAGGCACGTCGACGACATTGACTTGTTCACGGGCGGTATGGCTGAGCGGCCTGTGGTGGGCGGCATGGTAGGACCAACTTTCGCCTGTATCATCGCGCAACAATTCTCTAATCTGCGGAAAGGGGACCGGTTTTGGTAATTTTTTAACATTTCTAGATTTTAACTTAGATAGCTATTCATTCCATTATATTATTCCACGGTTAATATCGCAAATATCAAAGATGTAATGTTCCTCTTACGCGTAACTTTTCAGGTACGAGAATGGAGGCTTCGAATCTTCCTTCACACCGGCACAACTGCAACAAATCCGTCGCATATCATTAGCTCAAGTACTTTGCCGAACGTTAGACACCATCGACAGCGTCCAGCCATTCGCTTTTCTCTCCCCCAATAATCCCGATAACGAGAGAATTTCCTGCCTTAATGGACTTCTTAACAACTTTGACTTATCCCCTTGGATTGAATTACATACTGACTCCAACAACATTAGAAAATCAGACATTGAAGAACTTGAAATCACTAATCGACCAAAACCCACTACAACTGTTAAACCTTCCACCAAAAAACCTCCAAAAGGAGCGATACCGACAAGAAAATTAGTCCAAAACAAACCTAACACTGACTCTGACTCTGCCTCCACACAATCTAAGAATCTTGAGAACATTAACGATACTGACACGACTATAACTGACAAAAATGATAATAAGACTGATATAAAGACTGATATTGCTAAAGTTAACACAACTAGACCAATTGCAACTCAACCGATCGACGACAAACTTGACTTTAAGAACAAAAGCAGACGTTACGACTTTGAAAGCGATAGACGATACAGCAGACCAGCTCACTACAACGACTATGACGATGAAGTACAAAGCGTTCAGTCTCTTGTCATCAACAACTTACAAAATAAACGACCATACAACAGACCCTACATAACGGTAACTGAAAATGTAGACAAATACACTTACCTTATTAACTACGTACCGAGACCGACGCAATCCTGGAGACAGACTACAAGACGGAACACTGACAGAGACGTCGTAAAGGTAACTTACCAAAACTATGACGACACATACAGACGACCAAATAGACCTTACTACAACAGACACGAATATGACAAAGACGATGTTGACTCTCGAAATAACAGACCGACTTCACTCACTGACTTTGAATCTCGATCCAATGATGAAGCTACATCAAGTACCAAGACTCTGGACACGACTAAATCAAATACAATTACTTCGACTACAGAAAACTTGTACAAATTAGTGACCTTCGGTTATATAGGGACATACAAAGGTGAGATGACTAATGACAAATTAAAACCTGACTCGTTGACTAAAGCTGAATCAAAACATGAGACTGTTAGCAAAGACTTCGACACTATTGATGCTAAACAACCAGATGACCTTGACAAAGATGACAAGAGCGACATGACTAATACTGGAAAACTTTCTACTTTCATTTTATACGACACTGCGACTAAACCGTACAATACTAGACGAAGACATGACGAACAAATAAACTTAAACACTAACCGATACTACTACTTAGGCAATGTTTTACATAAATACTCTGATAATGACCCTCCTTCGACAAAAAAAGACTTAAAACAAATCAACAAAACAAAGACAATGGAAGCTGCGAAAAATAGTTCAACTAAACCCAACGTCACAGATGAAAATTTGCAAGAACGATCAGTTTCTGATAAAGTGGAGTCCTTTGATGGAATAGAATCAAAATCAGCGGACCCAGATGAAACGAGAACTAAGGTCAAGAAACCCTCTGGACCTGCTAAGACACCATCTGTGGCGTTTCAAATTATACCCAGTGAAAATAGGTAAGTTGTCTGCATGATAGTAAATATATACTGCAACCCATTGGACAATGGTCGTGTTAGTGAAATCTAACGAAATATGAATCTTGGTGAAATGCAGGCATTCACATATTCTTTAGTATTTAATCTAAGATACAAATAAATTAACTTACTATTAACATTTTATCAATAGTGTAGTGGATAAAAATTAAAGACAGAATAATTAATTTTACCAAATGTCTCGATGCAACAAAAGGCAATTGTATTATCTTAAGTAGAAATTTCAGTAGAGACAATGTAATTAATTGAAACGTGTAAACTTCTTGAAGAGGAAGTTTTCTTAAGATCATAAAGTAGCAACTTATCGATATATTTAGTAATGACAACAATAGTTGCTAGAAAATGTATGGGGATATTTATTAGGAACTCTGATTAATGCAGGTTTCCTTATAAATTTTCCTTCGCGCGCCGGAATATACAAACCCATGACCACCCTTTCGAGAGACACGTTCAAAACACTGCTCTTAACATGCAACTCATGAAATTTTCATTTTTCAGTCCATCGCAATGGGCGGTCTACGAAGAAAAGGACGACCTTCCGGAGGGTTTGCCCCACACAATGCCAATAATCAACGTCGATCCTTACGCCCTAAGGGAAATCCCAAGACCAATGGACTTGACCTCCTTGAAACGAAGACCATTTAGGTTTAATAATACTTAAAATTAAGAATCTAATGCTTGTACGAAGTTAGCCATAGAAACTTATAATAGAATACAATTTTATCCATACTCAATCAGCTACCCACATTACTGACGTATGACAACAAAAGCCTAAAAAGCATGCAATGTTGCAATACTGACTTGACTTTGACTACTAACTTATTTTATTGACAAACTGACTAAACGTTATTAAAATCAAACAGCTGATTACATGACAAGAACAAAATATGACAAACAAAAATGAACACAGGAAATACAAGATAACAACTGACATACTGAAAGTGACTTGACAAAATATAGATATCACTAGCTCATGACATGTCGACTGACAAATGTTGTTTGTGACTTGACTTCATTTTTTTATTAGATATACATATGTACATTCCTTGACATCACAAATATGACTTGATAATGACAACATTGTTTTACTATTGAACTTGACTAACGGAAAAATAATAATTACCATTTTATAAAGGCAAAAAGGAGATAACTGACATGGACTCATGAACTTTTCACAAATTTAGTGAATTAATTAAAACGATAAACTGTAAATTGACAAAAATTGACTAATGACTAAAATAACTACACTAGCACTGACACTGGCAATGACTATTGACATATTTAGTGACTGCATTTCTGTTTAATTTATGACTAATGACAACAATATCTGTACCAACACTGACAACGGCTCCTAAATTTGACTCTAGTATCTATGTTGCTAAGTAATGAGGAAAATAAATGCATCAACATCGACAAAGACAAATCCTGACATAAATACTAACTCAAAGTTTGCGCTTGATTTGTTGACTAATGATAATGACAACAATTACTGCAGCAGCACTGATACTGACAAGTAATCTTGACATGTTTCTCTGTCTAAATTGCTGACTAAAGACAAAAAAAAATAACTGCACCAACACAATGACTCCTGAAATTGACCCATGTATGAATCTTGACCCATGTTTATGAACTATACCGTATAAGCTTATCATAAATTATTTAAGTCAATATAAACTACATAAAAACTATCATTCAATTATTTTAACTAAAAAGCAAGACTGAAGCTTATGTAATGAATTAAGCTTGCGAGCTTGGATCTCCCCCTAAAGATTATTTATATCTTGTAGAATTTATTTATTTGTACTTTTAATATGGTTTATGATAATGTAGATAGGCTGACAAAACGGTGACTAATGACTGACGAACACGAATGACGAACTACTAAATAATTTACATATTCAATTAAGATAAGAAGAATAGTGATACATTTTGACAAAAATTTTGCTCATTTATGATTTTGTTAGTACCCAGTTACAGTAACTTGGATACTGTTGTTACAATAAAGTAAACTTATAAGTCATTTAAAATGTATCCATTAAATACTTAAATGGAGCAAACCACCGAATATAACTTAAACTTATAATATTTAAAAAAAAGATAAAAAAAATTGTGTCTTATCTTTTCATGCTTCAGTATTCATTCAATAAGTTCTACACGAGAATTTTATCATCTAAAGGTTTATTTTGATGGAATTGGATAAAGAAAATAATAACAATTTATGAATTATATATTTTAAGTACACTAAGTTATTGGAACAACATTGATCACAACTTAATATTGTTACATGACTTCTATGAGATTATTTAACTAATTCCCAGAAGGGACATTATGTACGCATTATATTTAAGTTATTGATAATGTAACAATAATAAATTATTTTTATTATATTTCAATAGAATTTATTTCTATTATGAAAAACAAGAAGACAGAAACATAAAAATATTTAGTTGTATAAGTAATTAAAATTAGAAAATATAATGAAACATTTTAAAATCACTTCTTTTATTTTACTTCAATAATCTCTTTCAAGTAACATAAATATATTTTGAGATTTATTTTTCTTTGGTTCAACCACAACTAATTGGTATACATAACTTTTTATAATATTAAAAACTAAGTTTTTACGTAAAGGAGAAGACAATATTAAATATTCAATTCTATAAGATATCCCAGAAATAACAATTAACCAAAACAAAATCTGTTTTGTTAAATTCAATCTCCAAAACCTTGTTTCCAATACCATTTCTAATAATAAACATAATTTCAATGTTTTTATAATGTATTTGTATACATAAAACAAAACATACAAACAAAAAATGCAGTAAAACATAGGTGATCTAACAAAACCTGTAAACAGTCAAATACATAGTCAAATAGATACAATTCAAAGCAAGATGAGATAATTTTTGAACATTAATTCATAGGTGCTAATTGAAAATAAGTACATCACAATGATAACATGATAACGATAAGCAAACTAACACCAATGTTACACAAATGGTTGTGCAAAATTCTGATATGAGTTCTACATATCAAATATCTTGCATAACAATTTGAACTACATAACAATATATTTATTGTGTTATGTCTATTGGACATAGGCACAAGTTACTAATGCAATCTTTGACTAACGGAATGTAGTCTAAAATTATGTCAATTGGTAAATCATATGAATACAACATATTGAATTAAGGTATTGATAAGACGCATTAATAAGAATTTTCATAGACAACCAGTGTCTTAGATGGATAGTTGAATTAAAGTTCTTGGATTTCAATTATTGAATTTTTATAGGTAACATAAATGCTACTGTCTTGTACAGGTCATCAATGTATGGTTGCATTTAGTCTCTCTCAGGGTAATATTGATGTAGTTCTTTTGACAACTCTAAAGCCAGTGGCATTGAACTGGCACAGAGAACTCTACGTGACAGAATATCAAAAGGCCCACCAGCAGGATCAATACAGACTCCACCAGCTTCACGCACAATAATATCCCCAGCTGCAATGTCCCATGCATGAATACCAAATTCAAAGTTGGCGTCTGCACCTCCCAGGGCAACCATAGCCATGTTCAAGGCTGCAGATCCCAGTGCTCTCACCCCATGGCCTTTGCTGATAATAGTCTTGAAGTTTTCGAAAACACACTGCACCTTTTCGGGATCACGGCTTGTTCCCGCTTCGTAAGATATAAGTGCATTACGGAGTTCTGTTACCTGAGACACATGAATCTGCCGGCCATTCAGAAAGGCACCCTGACCTTTCTTGGCAGTAAAGAGTTGATTCAACAACGGATTGTAGATTATACCGGCGACCGCCTCCTTATTTATTGTGAGACCAACAGAAATGCAACTATGAGGAAAACCATGAATGAAATTCATGGTGCCGTCGACTGGATCGATGATCCAGGTAGGATCATCGGTTAAGACGCACTTTTCACCTCCAGCCACTGACTCCTCCCCGATAAACTTGTGCTCTGGAAACCTTTTCGAGAGTCCATCAATTAAGGTGCGCTCGACAGTCTGATCTACTTCAGTTACGAAATCTATGTCACAACTCTTCATTTCAAATGCTTTAAAGCCGTCTACATGCTCTTTTATAAGGTTTCCCGAGGATTTAACGAGCTCCAGTGCGGCTTCAAAATATTCGTTGATCGCTTCGTCGGACATAATGATACGTTTCTAATTCACTGTTTGGAATTTACTACGGAATTTTTAAAAGAATATCGGTAATTATTGTGAAAATTATTTATGGTAACAGTAATGAAAATACACCCAACTAGCCGACAACGAAGTGTTTATTCGATTATTCGACAAACTGACATCCTGGCAATTGGAGTACAGCAAAAACTGACAGCACCAATGCTGTCATTACTGACAATATGCACAAACTATATTCGAGCTCTATATAATGTTCTCAGTCTATATCGTTACGCAGGCAATAGTCAAAATCTCATGGAAATCAACTCACGTACTTATTTCGCGATTCAAGTTTGGTTCATATTTTTATTTATACTTTCATAAAATTATTAATTAGAAAGTAACTCTTATCTGTTTGTTACGCCTTCACACCTACACTACTGAAGCGATGGTAATGAAAATTGGTTCAGAAATAGACTAAATCTTGAGAAACACGCAAAAAATGAGAGATTGAAGATATTACCATAAAATATATGTATTTTTTATTAAAAAGAACATTACCACGTAATCGTGGGAAAAAACTAATACTCTATACAGCGCAACCTATAGTTAATTGTTATTTCCAGTTTGCCAATAGACAGGTTTAAAAATTATCTTATTAACAGAACCACCAAATCGCTTTGGAGCCTATCCCAACCTGATAAAATACTCTTATTACACGGGGAATTGTGCTAATGAGTGCCAATTATTGATGTATTCATCGAAAAAATCCGTATAATCAAATTTCATTTAACCAGGTAACATTAACAGAGGTAATTGCATGACAAGGTGTCGGAACCTCATTAGAATCCTCAATCATTTCTCTTTTTTTTCTATATAAATTAATGCTTGACATCGACCCCACCCGATGGAAAGTGGTGATGATGTCTAAGATATTGGACACACTAACTTAGTAAATGGCTATTCACTCTTCTCTTATAAACGTTTCGCCTGTATATGACACCGGCAACATACCTAACGAATCTACTATTATCGTTATTGTAATGTTACGTTTTTGTTTTGTGATTCGGGTTTCTTCTCAAAATACTAATCAAAATTAAAACTCATTTCATCTTGGCTGAAACCTAGATTTCTGCACATTTCACAAGCGTTACATAGTTAATACACGAAATTCTCTTGATTATTTCAGATTATGCAAAGATATGTTTTTTTGCTTTTAATGCAGGGATCACACTATTATTTCTTTAGGTGTAGGGTTACTAAATAATACAAATGATATTAAAAATCATGAAAAATTGTTTAATTGGCATACCAACTGATAACTTGTTACAACCTATGGCCAATTTTACAATTATCAATATTGTTAATAATTAAATATAATATTTATGTAAAATATGTTTATGCTTCAATGGTTTACTTACATTTAAATTTTATATTATTATTCAGAAAAAGAAAACTATATAATAAAAA
>DWJZ01007597.1:0-11981 GCA_018249125.1 Asbolis capucinus
TGATCACCATAGCACAAGCTAACGCTTAGTTTGGGGTCCGATGGCCGTATGTGAGTTGTCCAAAGATATTTATTTATTTATTTATATAAGCTTTTAGAGATATGAATCCTCAATATATCAATGGTAGCTCTTGAATACAAATTTTAGTAAGGACACAATACATTTTGTTCCCGACGAAATATATTTTATTGTCAAACTGTAGAAAAAACTGGTGTTCTTTCCCGCCGTTTCCCACACATTTTGGCTAAAGGCCTTCAATTTATATACGTTACATTTTTTACTTATTTTCTTGTTTACTTTCCCTTAGCTCATGACAATTCCCAGGATTGCTTTTCGCTCGTTTTTATTTAGCATTTTCCGAGCGGCATTATGTTACTTAGATTATTGGCTATTTCGCAAGGGTTTTGTGGGTTGGTGCGGAAAATTTTACAATTGAATTCTAAGTGAGAGTGCAGGTCGGTTCCTGTCATGTGTAGGAATTTATGTGTATTTTGGTCTGAAGGGATGAAGTAAAAGCAGACAGGACACTGGGTTGTGAGTCACCTAAAATAATGGTAACAGAGAAGTGCAACGCGGGTAGAACCAGATTTTCTTAAAGATCGAGAAGTCCTGGGCTTAGGGCGGCAAATTTTAGGTTAGGATTTTCTCTGTTGCAAAAAATGTACCAGGAAATTACTATAGTACACAATCACAAAAGAATCGAAATCAATTCGGAAATAAGTGTTCGTTTTCTAACACGCATCGTTGATTTTGGTTTTTTTTTTATTTTTTATTCTTATACTTCATTTCGCTCTGCGGACTTTACAGCTATAAACAGATGGCGATCTTTCTCTTAGGTCGAGCAACGAACCAAATCAGACCTTATACTCCAGAACCTAAAATCTTATAGGTTACGACCATTGTAAAAAAAATACAAACGTACCTTCGTATAGACGCAAAATACTGTCCAAGGAAATCTTTCGCGTCATGAAGGACTTCCTGTGGATCCCGCGGGACGTCCCCGCGGCCCGGGATCGCCATCACACTTCCCAGGCATGCCCTCTCGTTGCATAATGTTGGCTGTAGACAAATAACAATATTTATTAACATATCTATTAATACACTATTTTGCGCCCGTGGCTTCACCCGCATCATTGGTGCCATGATAGAAAGTAACCTATATGTTACTCCAGGCTATACACTATCTCTGTACAAATTTTCATCCACGTTGGTTCAGTAGTTTTTGCGGTTAGGAGTGACAAACATTTATAATATTATTAGGATTAACCACTTCAACCACCTCAAACAGTTTTTCGCGAAAAAGCCTCTTTCGTCTCAAGTTGTATGCTACTTAATATATAGGATATACATAATACCAAATTTCATCAAAATCGATAAGGACATGAAAAGATAACAGACAGACAAACAGACTTAAAGACTTACTATTTACAGTAGTAAGGTATAGTTAGTAATAAAAAGAAAGAAAGAAAAAATATTTATTTCGCCACAATCAGATCAATACCAAAGATACTACATTTTCCTCAATGAAAATAGTCTGGAAAATAACAAGAAAAGGTGAAAATAAAGGCAGCATTAGATTCGGAATAGAGAGTAACAAACAACAAAATTTCACGGTGGTACAATTTAAGATGAAACCAGATATGTTACAATATGTCGCTATTGTTTACAGATCTCGAGAGAACATGTGTTCGACTAACAACTTCTCACCGTACTAATGTTTACTTTTCATTGCTGAAAATGTGTATAAACTATATGCCATCTATTTATATAAAAATCATTATTTATTTGTGAATTTGTTTGTCCTTTGTACACTCTAAAATGATAGAAGAGTACTGATGTCTATAGCAACTTTGTTCAGAATTCTCTGGAAATGGTTTTAGTACCAACATAATATCAATTGGTCACATGGTTGGTTGGTATAAGCAAGGCGCGCCGGGTGCAACTAGTAAATGTATAAATATATATTGTTTTGATATTCAGCCGTAAACAGAGTTGTGAACAACTGCTTTGTAGTCGAATTAAGAAGGTTAATCAACTTGTAATCAAGATTACATGATTTTTTAGACTTGTATTACAAGTTGTTCGTTATTATGACATTACCTTCTGGGTGTAGATTTCTGCTCTGTAGACTAAGAGTAAGTGGGTCTAATTAAGCTTGCGATTTTTGACCCATTACATACAAATATACTAACATACTAATATACACTGCACGTTAAATAACAGCTTGTAAAAAACCGACTTCAAATGCCTCTGACACGGAATACAAAAAACGATCGTTTTCAACGTAGTCGCAACCAGTTAAATACGCATTATTAAAGATAAAAAAATAAACGTGGAATATGACAAGTACTAACTATTGAACAAAAAAATCTTAAAAATCGGAATACCCAATAAAAAAATTAAGAAAAAGGAAATAAAAATTGCTAATGACTCAAAAAAATATATAAAAAATCAATAAGAAATATATAAAGAAAAAAAAGAAAAAATGCTAATAACTCAAAAAAAATCACACGAAATGAGTATCTACTCCTTTTTTGGATTCAGTAAAAATTAAACATACATATACGAGTATATCCTACGAGGATACCTTGATTGACTTCAATCCATTTATGCCCCATTATTGAGTACGGGTCTCTCCTGATACTGTGGGAGCCTAGAGCATTCTCCACGCTGCCCTAATGCGGATTGGTGAAGGGGTTACTGGGCCAAGTGTCGAAACATTTTAAACCGTCCAAAGGCCTCTAACAGATCTTAACTATTGCTATCTAACGATAAAATTTTTTATTTAAATTTTTAAATATAAAAATGATGATGAAGGTTCTAACCCAAAGTTATACCGAAGGTCAACGTAATGCTCACTACTTCAAGCAAAATTCAGTAACCTTCCAAAAACGAATTACGCTAAAGACAGCAAGTCGACAATTACAAGCAAAATTGAATGCTGGAAGCTAACAGCTTAAATCATCAAATACCCAATCTATTGACAAGTTAATCCAGATTAAACTAACAACTTATTGGCACGACAAGCCACAATGATGGTCCAGTAGTAGAGAATCAGGGTAATGAAACGGAGTGGAAGCAAAATGAGAGTTATTAGATTGAAGGCTCCAGATTGATTTGAATCTTATTATCTGGAAAAAAGTGCACTTCATCTGTTTGTTCCATGCCTATGATAGTAAATCTGTCAGTCTGTCCAACTGAGTATTTTTCTGTCCGTCTATCTCTCACGCTCAAACTATTGAACCAATTTTATACACATTGGCCATCTTTGTATTGCATTTTTTTTATTAAATTACACGACATCACATTGCATTTTCGGAAGTAACTTAATTAATTCCAGTTCCATTATCAGATCAGCTGGTATCATATTAATGTATTTTCGTCAGAGTTTAAATGCCAAGTTTCATGCGAATACAACAGAAGTGGGTGAAATTAAGCTTCATAGATTTCATTAGGTTCAACGTTTTTCGGCCCATTCAAAATTAAATAACAACGGAATGTTTATAAAAAACCGTCAATAATAATAATCCAGAAATATACCAAGCTATGTTTTGCTAGCAGAACCAACTGAGCACTGCAGAGTTTCAAAAATAGATAGCCAGTGTTTGTCTACAAAATGAACGCCAGTTAGAAAGAAAATACAAGCCGTTTCAATATTGCATTAAGTGACGAAGATTCTTGTCCATTAAAGAAACAATACTCACTTTACTTTGTTGTAACTTTGAACTGACGTAAAATTACTACTTTTATAGACTGTTGCAAAAAATATATACATTACTGAACCTTTATTGATCCTCTAACTGATGTCTTGGATTCAAATCCTGCAGCATTTTAAATTTTCAAACGTTTATATTAGAAGTTAATTATTTCTTGCTACGGTAAAGGAAAACATCGTGAGGAAACTTGCACTTCTGAGAGTTCTCTAACCACTTAAAAAGTACTCGTTAAGTTCCGCTTAAATTTAAAAGAGACCACATGATAGAACTTCTAAATACTTAAGCATCGATACACCCAGTAACATAACGTAATATAACAAGTTTTATTAAAAATATTTAACACACAAGCTTTACTTATAAATCCCTAATACGAAGAAACATCAAAATTTTCATATCTATACTGTTAACCCAACGGTTAACAGGAGCTGTTCCCATATCTGGAGCCAATCCTGAACGTAGTATCATTACGTACGTACGTACGAACGTAGTATTAGTATCATTAGTTTCATAAAAATGCATTGTCATTAGGACGGAAGGTGCAAAATTTCAGCTTCGTAGTGTACGAGGAAGTTGGTTTAATTAAGCGAGAGTGGACCCGTAACAAACAAATATACTTATGTACCAACATACACTGCAAGTTAAATAAAATCTTGTAATAAGCAAACACCGCAAAACAAAATAGGCGAATTGTAACCACAAATTTTTTTTAATGGTTTAAAAATGCCTACTCTTTTAGTCAAAATTTGGACTCTGAAATAAGGGTTTGAATAATTGAAACCAGCCGTTCGATTTACTCTTCCACAACAATACTCAATTATAGTAGACAATATATAACTAGTATTTTTACTCACAAGTAGTCAGCGCACTCATTTGACACAATAAAAATAAATTGAAAGCTTCCACGGATTACATAACTTGAAACGGAAGTAGCCTGGAATGGGTTGCTTCAGGGCTTTTTCCCATAATGTGAACTTTGCTAGAGTGCTTTTAGTGTATCTAGCTAATACTTAGCTCACTTGGTCGTTAAGAATTTTTCTGTTATTAAATAATAGTAATTTTCAGTCTGGAAATAATGTTCTGAACTAAAATATTACTACAATATTTCTGTGTCCATGGATATTTAAGTGTCATTGCGAATCTATATACATATAAGATTTGGCCGTCCGTTTGTCTGTTGTTTACGTACAACTTTTACATCGTGTATTAGCTCAGATTATTAAATAATAAAAGTAAAAATTACATGGGGTTCCTTTTACCATCCAGTTTTCAATGCGATAAGCAAGTAAACGAGCAGGCGGGTCATCTGAAGGTAAAATAATGGTTTAAACATCAGACTGGGATGTTACTAACTGGGGCGTTGTCTCCATCTGGTACAAAAAAACTGTTTTTAACCGACTAACAAATGGAGGTTTTCAATCAACTGTTGTTATAAGTGAGTTGCCACAAAAGCATTCAGCACCGAATTAGATAGTTTTAGTTTCGACAGCTGGTATTTGTCATGTGGTCCCATTTGAGTGACATCTGACGAGTATTTTTTGAATTGATTCGTATTTCAAAAGCCGAAATCCGACTCTAACGCGGTCCCTCTCGTTCAAATCGGCAGGCTACAAGTACACACATTTGTCACCACATAACGTAACAATATTAATTACAAACTCAGGGTTTTAGAAAGAATTTCGGGCAGGATTCAAACATGGGCAGTTTTGTCTGAGAACGTTAGGTTCGAACCAATATTCATGCTAAATATCCTTTTTCTTACTAATATTATATAAGCGAATATACATATGTAACTCTGCACGTCTGTTAACTAAACTTCTGAACTGATTTTGATAAAAACTTTGTACAAAAGCAGAATAGAATTTAAGGAAAACCATTGGCAATTTTTTTGCGAAAACAGATTTGAACCTGTTGAAAAAGAAAGAAAAAAGAATAGGCGTTAAAAGTTCGTTTGGAAATTCTTTATTAGTGAAAAGAAATACATTTCACTATGTGCTCATGTATGAAGAGGGACGGGAAAGAGGGGGGGGGTTATACAAAGCGGACAAAGTCCAACTAATATTATAAATGCGAGTTTGTGAGGAAGAATGGATATTTAGATTAATTTTTGTTACTCTGTAACACAAAAACTGATCCGAAATTAAAATTTAACACAAACAGATTTCAGTCTGAAATAACACATAGACTATATCCACATACTCGTACCACGCGAGCGAAGCCACGCGCGGACCCTAGTATATTACGTTTGAAATTTTTAATCTTGTTATGTTCACATACAAGTTTACGGTCTGAACGCCCGTATGCCTCGGTAATAAAATCAGTTACAGTGACGGGATCTATCAGTAATCCGATAGTCTGTTTACAGAGGCGAGCTATCGGTTACGCATGTGTTGCTTATGTAGGACACATTATCTAGGACTTCTAGCTCTTCATCATCATTCATTCATTCGTTCAATTCCTTCGTTCATTCATCACTGCAACTCATAACTATCCTAATACTAGGCTCGGTGGGTCTATTACGTAACTTGCAAATGGAAAGTGATTACGAAAATTTGGCGATAATTTCTCGTAGATAATAAATTCGTATTACAACAGCGATAATTGTGCTATTTCATAGATATTGGCTATCTTTTTACATTTGTATTTGAACGAGGCTACGCCTCGGAACAACAACACAGTGCGCCCTCAGACCAGGTGAAGTGACTAAAGAAGAAAGCGGGTATCCGCTGGATTTAGAAGGCTCAAGACCGGTCGGAGTGGTAAAAATAGTGCGCTTTACCAACTACGATTGCATCGCTTCTTACACTCAGTAGAGGCCGTGGTCAAACGCTTTCTTGTTTCATATAAAAAAACATGAAAATATTGCGAAAGGCCTATGTCCAAATTTAGGCGACACACCGCCGGATCAAATCATAAGATCTACTGAAACAGAAACTGAAAAAGAAACTATGAACTTTTCTTTTTTATTTTCATCAATCCATATATTATATGATATCTATTATGTTGATAAATTTCATTAAACTTATGTAAACTATAAACATTCCTAATTTAATGAGAAATTATTTTGATGATTTCAAATATTGAGACAGTTGGTTAAAATCCTCCACGCGAAAAACGAAAATTACTTAGGTACTAGTTGACCTGTAAAAAGATGCCCGGGAGATATATTTATAATTTTTTTTACATAATCATTGCGAATGATAAATAAACAAACATCCAGAACTTCAAAATGATATACGCCTACAAAAATCAGTTAAATATATGTAAGTAAGTAGGCAATAACATAACAAAGTTTTATCGCAGTCGGATGAGCAGTGTAGTGTTAAGAATGAACATAAAAAAAAACATATCTGTAACTTCATACAAGTAACATCCAGAAAGGATTCTCGGAAGCTTAAACAATAACTTGACAAAGTTTAATCGAAATCGGATGAGCGGGTTAATCTTGCTGTAAAAACTAATACATACAAATTATTAAAGCATTTTTTTAAAATACGTGATGGTATTACATAGCAAACTCACTGGACCTACCTACGCGTCTATACTAAGTACTGCGTAGTAACACCATTAGGATTCGAAAAATCAAGTCAATACTTTAAAACAGACTTACCGCTCGGGGACAAGTTGTATCATACAGCCGGTCATATAGATGGTCCTTCGATTCGATATTCCTAAGCACTTTCGGTCTCACAACTCTACGCGGCTGTTTCTTATCGCGATTTACTATCTGTACTAAATTCACTGGTCCATTGGCTTTTGAGTTATCGCTTGCATCCTGGTCTTCTCGTAATGAAAATTCAGTGAACGCGAGATTATCGATTGGGCACGTTTCAGATTGGACGGCTAATTCTTTGATAAGATCTCCCTTACTAACTGTTATGGCTTCGAGGTTGTTAATAATGGATTCTGGATTTTGTTCGACCCCCGGTGCCATTGCAACTGTTTATTACTTATTAGTTTATTAATTTTCAATTAAATTGAATTATAAGACACGACCAACGCGTTCACACTGACCGTCCGTAGGTGTCACCGTTGTATTTATAACAAATTCATCACAACGTAGCGAATACCGGTGCTAGTTTGTTTTTAATATTTGCAAACAAAAGTATCTCATGTGGCTCGTTAATGGTTGCACTGAGACACGGAGATAAAATATAGATAACTCTCAGGTTTTTACTATTCGAACTAGCTTTTTGCACGCGACTAAATCCACGTGGTAAGTCCCCCTGTTTACCAAACATCTTCACACCCCCAACTTTTACCATCGTGTTTTCAAACCCCCTCTCCACCATCACGTCTCAGCATCCCCTCTTTATCCACTCTCTCCTCATTCCCTTCCCTCCCTTTCACCCCCACCCCCTAAAACCCCCGTTAGTCAACACCAGTCTATAGCATAATGATAAAGTGTTAAGCTTCATCATTATGAATTTCATTATTTTAACCCACTTAGGCAAATTTTCACGAACAACAGTAGCCTATGTTTTCCCTCAAGTTCTATACTACCTTTGTGCCAAGTTTTATCAAAATCAGTTCAGTAGTTTAGGCGTAAAAATGTAACAGACAGATAGAATGACTTTCGCATTTATAAGCAACTAGCTTTTTCCCGCGACTTTGTCCGCGTGGTAGTCGCGGTGGTGGGTGGTGGTCAAAATGCTGCCCTATGTCATATGTGAATTACTTGCAAATATACGATACGATTATGCAATACATTTTTATATAAAACGTTTTGAGCCGAGTGCCTAAACGCCCGCCAGTTAATGCTATACATCGATTCCACCTGATGAGAAATGGCGATGATTTCTAAGCTATTGGGCACACTACCTTAGTAAATGCCTATTCACTCTTCTCTTAAAGACTCCTATATCATACGTGGGCGTGTTTATTATCTTTACATATTGTATTATTGTACTCATAATAATAATGACGCTTGGAATGAACGCTGCGCCGTATTCGCGTGCGCGCCATAGCATTTGGAACCCCCGACGAAAAATGGAGAGGTGTTATAAGCTTATGCCTACCTGTAAACAATGATGAAATGATCATATACCAAACGTTCATCCCCTCTTTTAACTCCTTCAGCCCATTTTCTCACGATGAAAAGTAGTCGATGTCCTTTCACTTCTTGTTTAATACAAAGTTTCGCAGTCTTGTCTTTAAAAATGACGAATTTCCATACAAATATTCATCCCCTCTTTTAACTTCTTCAGCCCATATTCTCACGATGAAAAGTAGTCGATGTCCTTCCATTTCCTATCATGTCTTAATACAAAGTTTCGCAGTCCTGTCTTTAAAAATGACGAATTTCCATACAAATATTCATCCCCTCTTGTAACCCGTTCTCCACCCTTTTTCGCAATAAAAAGTAGCATATGGACTTCTTTGTGGTCAACTCTATCGCTGTTCCAAATTTCATCAAAATCGATTCAGTGGTTTAGGCGTGATAGAAAAACAAATAGAGTTACTTTCGCGTTTATAATATTAGTAAGGGTATTTTCATATTGTTTCTACCTTCTATGTTTCCTAAAAGACCTAGAGCATACTCCACAGCGCTGCTCAAATGACGATTGATGCAGGTGTTAGTGTCCAACCCAGTATCAGAAGTTATTATGCCGCCTGAAGGTCTCCGACGTGGCTTAACGACTGCTATCAACCGATAACAGCCAGGACCGAAGGAAAGATATATTTTTTAAGTTTATTTTATCAGTTAAAAAAAACGACCTCTAACGACTTTGATAAGAAATAAAATTAAAACAATATGGTGACCGTAGTCCAAATTAATTAAATACATATTATTAAGGATAACTCAAAAATGACTCGTTACATTTCGCTCACAATTACATGGAATTACAAAAAAAGTAGGTACCTACAACCTTTTCAATAAAAATAAATCATCACAACTGATACACCCACTAAAAAGTTGGATAACAAACCAAATAAAAAAAAGTGAATAACTCAAAAAGTAGTCGTAAAACTAGTAACAAAAAAGAATTATCAAAATCAATCCAGACGTCTTTGAGTAATCGAGAACATACATAAAAAAATTGGAAAAATAATTAAGAATCTTTCTTTTTTAGATTCGGATAAAAAGAAAAGATCTATCTTAGGTTGTTAACCATCAATCGTTGAAATCATGCACATAAATCAGTTAGTTATAAAGAAAATATTATATCATGGTGTATTATATCACAATAATTACCTCTGAATGGGTTTTCCTGCGGCTTTGAGTCAATTTCATCTTATGAAGACTTGCATATTTTAATGGTACGTGATGAAATTCATGCAGCGTCTGAACGATCGCTGATGAGTAAAATTTGAATAATGAACATATTCTATCATAATTGCAACCTGTAATTATCGTACTACTGCGGTTTCACTGATGCACTGGAATAAGTTAAACCCCACAAAAATATAGGCATCGACGCATGAGATAAGAAACTTTGGTACGATCACGACTGTATACCCAAAGGAAGCGAGAGCAGTTAAGGCAAACGAGGTAGGGTATCTGTAGTCTGTTGAAATTTGATCTGGAATTTTTACACTACACCTTTGTCAATTTTGTGAGAAAAAACTCCAGATATAGTTTGCACAGTATAAAGATTGAATGTATTCACTATCGCGCATCGACACTCCAAGCAGATAGGTCACTGGTGCGGTGCTGACCGAGAAGAAAGCGATAGACCTTTCTCTTTATTACTTTTTGACATCTCTCCCACCTGTAAGTGGCGATATTAATAATAATAATAATCTTTATGAAATCAGGAATACACCTCCCATGAAACATCTTTAGGTCAATAGACCGTGTTAAAAGTAAACTTAAAAATAATATAAAATAAAGACTCGTTAATAATATAATATCTATTACTATCGTTGGTTTTCGTCGTGGTGCACAGACAACCAATATCTCTGTCTTTCCAGGTGTTCTGACAGAGTACGTAGGTTGGCATTATCGGAGTTGCGGACACGTACCCAGAAAGCGGCTACCCTAGATCGTATTGTCTATTTCGTCTTGAAGATCCCCATGCCATAGCATTGGTAGAATAAGCACTGAGTATATTCCCTTTTTCCCATTCATACAAACTTGTAAACAAACCAACGCATGACAATGTCACAGTTTTGTTATAAAATCGTTAAATTGTTATAGATATTTTAAATACTGCCCTGTACGAAGTACGGCCCTGTACCAAGAAATGCATCGCATCACATTATAACTGTTATTCCCTACTTCCCCACCTAATGCAGATTATTTTATATACATATGTCTCACACTTTGAGGGATTGTGACCAATTTATAGTTTTGTATTTTTTTTATATAATTAAATTAAGTACTTTTGGGTTTCCTTGAACCCCCCGACTGCAGGCTAAGTATCTCAATAGGTAATACGTTGGGCAAAATTTATTCGAATGACGAATAACGAATGAATATTTTTTTCTATAGTTATTCGCGAATAATAAATAATTTACTTGTTCGAATGACTAATGATTATTTTCATTCCTTATTATTTAAAATAACGAATAAAGTACACGAATAAATTGTTCGAACTAATTTAGTTACGAATAAATTATTCACGGATAAATTATTCGCGAATAATTTTATTTCGAATTAAATTTCGTTCGAATAATTGTTTAGATAAAAATTTATTCGAATAATGCTCAACTCTGCATAATACATACATATTACAATAACATTTCAAGGTTTTCTAAAAATAACGATAAAAATGTTAAAATCTAGTTCTAAAGTATTACTTTGTAACAAAATTGCTAACAATTTTTGTACGACTACAAAAACGGACTATATGTAGTTCGATCCATAAAATTACAAATTATGATGTCACAAATTCACTCACTGAAATATGAAGGTTTAAGTAATATATGTGTACGTAAAAAACTTGGTATAACAATAGTCAACTCCTCCAACAACAAACACCCGTTTACGTTTTTAATTGTAAATGTGGTACTCACGATTTGGCACTAAAATTTTCATTGTAAACGGGACTCACGATTTTGTATAACAATACACAAAACGTGAGCATGTACAATGTTTACTTTATTGTACTCATCATGTTCCTTACATTATCCACAGTCGATTCTCCCAGGAACACAGTCCTTGTTGAGATCTTTTAATTAATTGACAAATGTGTATGACATGTGTGACATGTGGGTTTAACCAGCATTATTTTTCTAGTAGACAGTAGAATATATGGTCGTTTTTAGTAGTGAAATATCAGAGGCGGGTTTCGAGTAAGTGGTCAACTGTTTCGGGGTTTCAGC
>DWJZ01007598.1:0-11980 GCA_018249125.1 Asbolis capucinus
AAACTAAAAATGACTTTGTTTTGAGGGTCGTGTGTGGAGAAACGTTGTCATGATGTGGGAGATCGCGGGTTTTTGGTGGTCTTTCACGATCTTTTTGTGGGTACAAAAATGGTAGAATACTACACGGCGTTAACACTCTTTTGATATTCAATGTGGAATTGTGCAGATGGGACCCGTGGCTGAGAAGAAAAACCCAATCATTTTTTACCAACGTTTCTCGCCTGCCTCACGTTTGTTGGCCTGTTCTGATTTTCAAACACTCATTCTCAAGATTGCTGCTTTTTCTCGGGTTCAAAATAATAAATCCACGTTTTGTCTTATGTGACATTATCATAAACAGCATTAGAATGCCCGTGGTCGTACTTCAGTAGCATCTGTGAGCAGCATTCCACGCGAGCCCGCTTCTGTTCCGCTGTCAGTTCATGAGGATTCCAACGACAATAAAGTTTCCGAACTTTCTATTCTTTTTGTAAAATTTTCTGAATTTGTCTCATACTAATCCTCAATTGCCCCAAATTGTCTCATATGCGATAATTCGCAGGTTTTCTTCAATTAGCCGCTTAAAAAGCATTTTGAAGACGAGCTTTTGCAGCTTGTCTTGCGCGGAGATAGAACTTTTAAAATCATAAAAAATCATTGCTCTAAAATCTTTTCGACTTAATTCCATTTTTGTTGCGTACGTAGAACTTTGAAGTGTGATAAAAAAAAACAATTGACAAATGATTTCCCGCCAATTTTTGATTTTTATTACCAAGAAGGTTGCAACGATTTAAATAATATAACATTGAAATTCAAAAAGTTTCGATTACCTAGAAGTGCAAAACTCTTAGTGTGCCCCATGTATAAATTTAATTAATTAATTTCTAATTTTCACGTAGTAAGGGACAAGAATAGAGCTACATGAAGGTTGTGTGCTTTTGGGATTTGTGGATTTCGCTGTTTGTGTAGCCACACAGTGTCGTAGAGTAGTCTTGGTAGAGGGCCCGAATGGGGATTCGCGCGCAAAGGGCTCTCTCGTCGCTAAGGTCGTGTTCTTTGAGAGATCCCGGAGTCATCTACAAAGCGTAGAGGCAAGCCGCCGATGGGGTTTTAGTGGTTAAAAACCCACATACCCCGGTACTTCTCCCAAAGCTCCGGGCACTTGTTAAAGGTTTCCCTCTCGACAAAAAAGGTACTTGAAAAGTATACTGTGTATTCCAGAGTGTAATCTATCTCTTTGACCAATTTAATCATAGTTATAATAATCATAGTTATAGTTATAGTTGAGGAGTATAAATATCCACACAAACTATCGTATATAATCTAATAATGTCTGAGCATGAGTCTCGGAACTGAGGAGGCTTAGACAACGTATCCTTCACCACGCTGCTTCAACACGAATTGGTGAAAGAGTTAGTCACAAACCTATGTATTCTTCCTATTCTCGGAAGTTTGAATGCCGTTCGAAGAACCCCGACAATATAACAATGCCACCTGAAGATGACAGCCGGTAGCTTTACGTGCTCTCCGAACTAGGATAAGGCTCAAGAAATCTATATAGCACTGTAATCTGATTCGTGTTCTTTTCGAAAAAATACGAGAATTAATAATATCTTAGGAAATCTTACAGACGGCATTCTGATACCAAATTGAGTGTTAGCTTCTACAATAACTGATAAACATATGTACATATAATTATATTTAGTAATTTAAATCCCTAAATACATAAATATATTTACACCCAGACAAAGACGGAACATTTTTGACCATTACACAAAATTTCAGTGTTGATGCACACTGCATGACATCGTGCGTAAAGTTTTTAATTTAATATTTAATTTATTTTAATGCATTTTATATTACTGAACTTTGTACCGCAGAACTACTTTTTTTTAATGTTTGTACCTTTTAAAACTTCCACAGACATTTCAAAACCAAAATTAGCCAAAATAGATAGCGCCAGCGCCAATTATCGGGCTGATTTGTGAATCTAAACCATCCAGGGCGCCACCCAAATACATACACAAAGATTCATTCGAATCGGTCCAGCCATTTAGAAGGAGTTCAGTGACATACATAAGTACAGTAGATATCTATATATATATATAAATAAATATAAAAAATAAAAATAGTAACTTTCTGTACTCCTTCCCCGTGGAAACTTTAACTGTGCCGAATCTCAAACTCCGTCCGCGTAATATTCGTAAAAACGGTCACAAAGTTTTTGTTTCACACATTATTATATAATTTACATAAGAACTGAATAGGTTTAAACCTCGAGGTATTCATGTCAATACATACCCTGCATACGCATATGAACACCGTTAGTATAGATCAGGCCCGAATAGAGAGTGACTAGAACCTACTCGTATATTTCCTCGTAGGGTACGTTAAATAACTGCAAGGCTCTCTAGAAATACGCGGTAAGCTTAACGATAACTACGTACATTCAAACTGTTCGTATTTATCAGTTCTGATGGATACAACTTTTAATAGTCACAATATGTTAATTCTGGATTGGTACTAAACTAGAATTTTATGATCACGTTTCAGATTGACCGAGTTTTAGGATAGCGTTTAAAGTAGCCATTTCAGCGTTGCACGGCGATTAATGTCGACTGAAGTGATCAAAAAGTCACACAACAGCAGGCGGTAGAAGGACGGGTGACCGCTAGTGGCAAAAGTTTCATGAGCGCTTCTGTGCTTCGGAGGGCATGTAGAGCCGTCGGTCCCGATGTGTAAATAAGCAATCGTTAAGCCATGTCGGAGGTATTCGGCATAAAAACTTACGTTACCTGGGTAGGCCAGTAACCCCTCCAGCATCCGTATTGGATCTGCGTAGTAGAACAGGCTCCAGGCCTTCTCACTATGAGGAGAAATCCGTGCTCAGTAGTGGGCCATTAATGGTTTGAATGGTTCTTATCGACACCACTGATAATAGTCTAAACGTGGCCTATGAATTGGTGCTAGTGTAGAATTTTATGGCTTACCATATAAAATTAACAAGTTTGTATGGTGAAAAAACCAGATCGACTTTGCGCCGAAAATAATGTAAAATATTATAACTAAATTTAAAAGGTACTGCACTAACGCATCTTTCGTGTTAAGTTGTTTGGTTGTCATCTTCTTTTTATTATCGTTGAGAAATATTACTTCTTAGGCACTATACACAGAATACACCTCAGCTCACCTAGTTTTACAAGCCTTTAGTTTTATTTAACTTGTATTTTAGTATATTAATTAGTGGTTTGTTCGTAAATCTTGCAAGCTTAATTAATTAGTTTGGTACGGACCTATAATTTTGCATACTGATTTAATTCCGATGACAATGCATTTTTATGATGAACACGAGCTTATACTACATATGTATGTTCGGGATTGTCTACAGATAAGGGAACTCAACGATTAACAATACAGTTATTAAATGTGTCTCTTTGTATTAGAGCTCTGTAAAAAAGCTTGTGGTTTTAAATATCAAGAAAAACATTTTTTTTATTAATTTCTTTCTTATTCGTCTTCATGGTAACAACTCACCGATGGCCCACTACTGAGCAAGGGTTTCTCCTCATACTGAGGAGATCTAGAACATACTCCACCATGCTGCTCCAATGCGGATTGGTGTAAGAAATGCGGATTAGCGAAGCCGTCTTCTAAAAACCACATATTTGCTAAATACTATGTCTGTAGTACCAAATTCTATTTAGATTGTGCAGATAGACGTTGTTTCCACAGCAGTGCCTGTTAGTATTGCAAGGCAGCAAGGTACCGTGTTCTGGCTTAAGTTATAAGGCATTTTCAGCAAATATAGACAGTTACAGTACAAATAAACCTCAGATTCACAGACTGTTCCCTTGACAGAACTCAGTTAAATGTTGGTTATGTGTTTAACTGCTGTTGTTTCTTAATTTATCTGTTTTGAGTACAAAACAAAGATATTTAGCCACTAATTATTTCAAATTGAATCCTATTGGTTTAGTCTTACACCATTAGTACGAGTAAGTTAGAGGTATTGTTTATTAGGTCACAATTTATGTAAGACTGTGGGTGGTTGTACAAATTAAATTGTAAGTTAAATTAATACACACTCTCTCTCTCTCTGGTCAGTGATTCTTGACCGAAAATCGTGGAAGTGAAGTAATTCTGGAACGGATGAATTTTCGGCCTCTATCAGTGGCAATAAAGTGCAACTGCATAGAATTTTATCGTTTCTGCGTTTAAAATTTGGTCAGACCATCTGATTGGTGAACGGCCTCTAGGTCTTTTCCCTTCGGTTTTTGAGACTGTCTTCTCGACCCATCATGTGATCAACTTAGATCTGTACCCGCTGATACACATTAGCTATTATGGGGATGTCAACTTGAATTGTTACTTAGTTCTGATGTGTTACTTTGAAGTATCCAGGGTCAACATGAATACCAACGGGCTCCGAATAAATCAACAACATACAACCCACTCCGTGACAAAAGAAATGTGAGTAGAGGGATGATAAAGGAATTTAGACAAAGAATGTGTTATTATTCTCAATATAATTCTGTTTTCTAGCAAGTTTTATTTAGTTTCACAAGTACGGTGTTAGTTGGCAATTAAAACTTGTCAGTTGCAGAACCACTTCCCTGTATTTGGTTAAGCATAAATTTTGCAAACTTCTGTTAACTGTATCATTATAATTATTTTAGCGTAGGTACGGAACACTTTGATGGTATTACAACAATTTTATTTATCTTCAATCCAATGCTTTAACAAGATTGTTTCAATCTTAGTTTCTTTATTTTTAAATATAACAGTAAGCTAATAATTTATGTCGTCATAAATTACTATTTTATACTAGGAATCGTCAAGTTTAGTCTAGACGATTTCATAGACCGATGAATATGCATACAGCGCGTATATGTAGTTTGAGAAGCGATGTTATCATCGTAAATAATGTGGGTGTGTTTATTTTATATTTCACCGAGATCCTTCTTCTATCTCACTCTCGCACCAAACGAGGGATTAGATCGTACTAGGCAGGTTTCATGGTAATATATTCAACGCAAAGTGTGTTTCAAAAACAATTACTACAGGCACTGTTACTTCATTCCTAAAAAATACAGTGTACATTTTTTTAATGTTTTAATACAGTATTGATAGATTCGGTTTTTCGAACGAGAGGTCCTGGGTTCAGAACATCCGCTTATTTCTAATTCTATGTGCGTATTGGAAATTAATTACCACACGCTTTGGTGAAGGAAAACCTCGCTCTACTTAAAACTAGTGATAAACGACCCGTAAATTTGCCTAAAATGTTTAAAGTCTACGAATCCATACTTAGCCAGCGTGGTGGACTATAGCATATAGCTCTCACATTGTGAGAGGAAACCCGAGCTAATACACATTTATATCTATCGAAATAAAATGATTAATTAAAGTGAATCTTGAAACACGATGGAAATTTGAAAAGATGCCCATTTTGGCTAATCCTCTCTGGCTCACTAACAACTTTTGGCCACATCTTGTCTTGTCGCTACAACGTGTTGTAAATAGCTATCAATATAGATTGAGTTCTGGGAAACTGTTGCAGAAGGGATGTCAAAGGATCTGAATATTCAAATGGATAGCTGCACTGAATTTCGTCTGTACGTACCTTGAACGGACGGGAATGAAATGCAGAGTGCCTCGAGTTAGGATCTGTAGACAAAGGGGAAGTTTGGAAGTCCTTTGACGGTTTACACGAATAATTGTCAATGCTCTTGCTTTGTATCTACATAGTTCTGTTCCGAGGTTTGGGATGATGGGTCGATAGTTTATGTCGTGTTTCAATCAAAATGAATACCTCACCCAAATCGATTTAATTTTAGCTTTTAAAGTCTTTCATTGTTATAGGTTGATATGGAGAGCTAACAGCACGAGGGAAGTTCCGATTCAAGAAAGGCAAGGAACTGTATTTTTTTAATCCTAGGTAAGTAGCACTGCGTCAAGCAACACGTTGCTAAAAAACTTGGCTCCAGCCGATACCCCCAAAGGCATCCGACATGTTTTGTAAGGATGAAGGGACCGACATCTTTACATTTTTTCACTCTCCTACCACCCCAGTTGTTGCTTACTTCGCTGATAACTTGCGATCAAGGTGAATTTATGAGTGCCTCACATAAGTAAACTTAATTATTTCATGGAATTGCAATATCGATCGAGGTCCATGTTAAACAAGAGAGGGTTGCGAAATATTTCTATCTATGAATAAATGTAATGGAATGTATGCTATAGGTATTCACAACGCTGCTAGTATTTGACCATCCGAACTTGACCTGGTTCAGGTAGACTATTTGAATATTTTACTACTTTTTTACTTTTACCTATTTAATAATTTACCTATGAAACAGCTTGGCCCTTGCGCTTTAATCTAAAATAATAAATCACTCTAAATCGCTCTAAAATAATAATCTTTGTGTTTAAACAAGAAATAAGGCATACGAATGATTGTACATCATCACTTCCAGGTCGGCGTGGAGTAAGCTCTGTTTATAAAGCGAAGTTCTGGAATTTACAGAACTGCTATGTCTGGAATTTGAACCCCTTGCTATTCACGGACTAATAAAGCTACAGCCGGATGATTCTTGTTTTACAAAACAATTTCAACGTCGTTCGAGTTCAGAAGTAGTTCCATTGCAATCAGTTGTAATTTGGTATTCTCATTTATCTAACTGCGTTTTAAAAGAATTTTAACGCTTTATGAAAGGAATACAGTTGACATTTTGTTAATGATCAACTTTCTGATCTATATCATTGTGCTTAAATAGAACTTCAACTTTATATAATCGGAACACAGTTGGCATTTTGTTGATGAAAGTCTTTCGTACGGATGTCTTAAGTCATTCAACTACAAGTCGCTACGAATTGGAAACGAGAATAGGCCGACAGGGAGATTCGATACCAGTATAATTACCTATTGCGAGCAGTAACTCCACTAACTGAATCGCCGCAAAGCACAAGGGTAATGAATTCATTAAACAACTTCAGAACTTACCGTACTGCAGTTATTAAATACAGTCATAACGTTACATTTAAAACAGGTGGGTATTTTGGAAACTGTTACCATTTTTTGCTACAAAATACAGAGTATAGTAATTCGAATTTCGAATTACGAACTAGTTTTTGTAGTGACATAATTTAAAATTTCAACATGTATGTATGTACAATCTATATTAGTGATGTAACGAATAGTTGCAAGAAGTTGTTTTACATGTAATGAAATAAAATGAATACTGTTTATTTCGTCTTAAGAACTAAATGCTTACTTAACGGAAGTCAAAATTTTACAATACAAAGTCCCTACTTGAGTTATAAATTTACTAACAGTGTACTTTTTTTAATCACAAGATTAAAATGTATTACTAACCCGATTGGAACTGGGAGCAGAGCGGATCATTTCCATGCGTCCTTGTCATTTAGATATTACACAATACTATAATAACACTTGCTTGTGAGTTGAGATTTTACAGGTTTCTTGAGCAATTCTCAAACATTTCTCACAGGCAAATCTATTAATTTAGGGATTTTATTAAAAATCGTACACCAAGCCCCACAAAAGATTACCGGACTTTTGAAAGCCGATACGAGGACATAGCTAATTGATCCATTCTTCTTATTCTTCGTTTACTAACATCTCTGTTTAAATTAAACTATATTATTTCGTATAAAAACAATATTACTATACTGTGAAGAAACTGTAAGAATATATGTATATTTCTTTGAATTTATCACGCAAGGACTCCCGAGTTCCCAACTTATAAATAGCACAAAATGAAATTATGTAGGTATGTAATTGAATAGATATACCTGATATGTTTTTTTTTTAATCTCTAGCTTCTACCCACGGTTTTGCGCGTTTTATGTGTAAATAAAAATTATTACTACTGGATTAAAATGTAGACTACAATCTATCTTTGTGCCAATTTCATTCAGATCGTTCAGTAATTGTTGCGTGATGTACCATCCCAAATTCCGTCAATGAAATTTCAAACCCGAATGACTTATTTCAGCCTTCGCGAATATTGGATATGAATAATCGTATTCGTATCTACATTTACGAATATGAGAAACCTAACATTCGTTACATCACTAGTATCCACTTACTACGGTCTCAACGCTAATATAAAGTATATTTTTCGGTGGTTATAAAAATTTAATAAGCATTCAATATTATTATTTTGTTTTGCAAAATTTTATATTTGCTACTTATGTTTATTAGGCAACCGTGAAGTATGCCAGTGTATGTATATATGTACATATTTGAGGTCACAATCACGTGAGCACTTTGCTTCTATTTTCTACGTCGGTTTTTGAAACTGTGAAGCTAATTAGATCTCTGGGCAACCAATGGACCTGGTAAACCTGAGTTTTTTTTTGCGTTTTGTTTAATGTACCTTCGTAACTAACCTTGAGACAAATCTGTTTTCTGTTATCGTTCCCGCCAAACGCTATTTCAGAAATGTATGCAAAAAAAATATGGCGCCTGTCTTTCTATAATAAATTTAATTCCCATACATTTTTGAATTAGCGTTGGCGTGAACGAAAACAGAAAAGGAGTTTCTATAGCTTTTGATGGCTTCCGTCGCCGAGGTGTCATAAGCTAAAAAATAAAAGCTAGCGAGCTAAAGAAAAAAATATCCTAAATATAAAAAAAATCGCCACTTACGTGAGACTGCAGTTCAGTATTAACTTATTATATACAAAAAAATACGGAACACAAACCTGACGTTGAAGTTTAAAACGTAATATGTAGATGAATTTTTTGCAGTATCCATTAACCATCCATTATGACAAATTTTAAATGCGTCACAATAAAAGAAACAGTTTTTTTTGCCGTAAACTTTGAACTGTAGTTAATAGGTTGTTTTAAACATTGGTCTCTCGAACGTTAAGTCCTAGATTCAGACCTTACGGCGCGTATCTCTAATTTTCAAAGATATGTGCGTCCCACAAGTTGATAAAGCTGCACTACTGAAAGTTCTCTACAAAATTCTCAAACGCGTGTGATGTCCACCAATCTGCACTTGGCCATAATGATAGTATAATTCCTGTACCCCTTACATTGTAACTCGAGATCGGAGTAGAGCAGTGCGACAATCATGAATTGCAATAATAGTAGGTACAAAACCCGTCAGGTGCATATTCAACTTGAACTTGATTGCTTCTTCATTAGAATACTGCTTCGTAATTAATTAAGATGGTTACTAGAGAGCAACGCGTAGTGTGACTAAATTTAGATTAACCTCTTGACATTTCCTTCACCTATTCTCGTATTCTCAATGAAACCACATCGCCTGGTCTATTCTCATCGTCTCTTCTGACGCCCCTGTAGGCTAGTTGTTAATGTCCCTAGACGTGAATCCCACCCGTTTTCGAAGCCCAACGGGAGCAGATATTTTTGTCTATTTCAAACACCACCAATCCGCACCGGCACATGTGAGTAGAGACCCAAGCTCATTAGTGGGATAGTTAAAGGTTGCAATGATCATGAATTTCAGACACCATATTGGAAATTCCAGTATGTAAAAATTTGAACATTTATGTTGGGTAATTTTTGTGTATCCAGTTACTCATAATAAATTATTTTGGCACGATGCGTAAGATGACGTATTCCGAGTAGCCTTTCATACGTAATTCATAAGTAGGTAGTCGAATAAGCAGCCATTAATATAACAGCGTTGTTACTATTTTAATCTTCCAAAAGAAATTTCAATATTGTAGCGGACGGCACACAGACGGCTGCGGACGGGAGACAGACAGCGAAAAATGCGAAAAATTATCGCTGAAAACTTAAATAAACTTTTCGAAGACAGGACAATGCCTGTCAGGTCGGTTAGTATAATATTATCCATTCCCATGTGGACGGAAGCCGGACAGCGAAATATGCGGATTTTTTTTGCTGTAAACTAAAATAAACTTTTCGATGACAGGACCATGTGTATCAGATCGGGTAGTAGTACAATATAAACCATTGCCTTCAAGTTCTATTAAATATTTTAACTTGTAAGAAATTATCAGATGTTATTCATTGATGAACAAGCAAAAATAGATTTCCCTAGGGAAGTTAACGAAAAAATTTAATTAATTAAAGCAGACGCAAACCAACCCACACTGGATTCAGTCGGTCCAATTCCATCCTGCAAATAAAACATGGAATATTTGTTCTGCTAAAACGAGGAGAAAAATTGCTTTTGCGATTTTTGGAAATGGTATTTTTGATTTGTATTGTACAGTCAGTACGAGTAAAAAGCAACTTCTTTATCTATACTATGGTATACCAACAATATAGTAGTTAGTATTTCTTTCTATAACACCACGCTTACTAATAATGTTATTAGGTGTTAAGTTTGCCAGAGTAAGATATATAAAATTCAATAAACACTTATCATCAATACTAATAAGAAAATCTGAAACTGATCGCTGTGTGGAAGATATTTGGGATAAACTATTACAGGGGTTATTAAGTAAGAAACAGAACCCATAACTGTAAATCATATAGTGTTATCCTGTGGAAATAAGACTATTGTCTGGGATATAAAGTATCCTAAGTTTCACCCCTAAAATATTAACTAATTCTATCTAAATCAATCAAGTAGTTTCAGAGTCGCTATAATAATGTTAACCTGCCGCGGGAATCATGTTGTTTTCCGGTATATAAACTCATACCTTTTAAGTTTGTCATATATATCAACCAAACATATATATATCGTAAACCATATACATGTATACCAGTCATATATATCAAACATATATGTATATCAATAAAATTTCATTGTAATTGGTTCAGTGGTTTCAGAGATTATCGTAAAACGAATATCGTGACACTGGCTTTTTATATTTTAAACGAGGTAAATTTTTGTTATAGAATGCTGTGGACTGTTCCGCAACACGAAGCGCAGTATTTATGGAAATTTACTCTTGCAGATGAGGTTCTAAATTAACGTGAAAATAATGGAGAGTTTCAAAAGTTGTGTATTTAAGCCTTAAAAAAGAGCATTTGAATGGTTTAAGGTTTAATTTTTCAGAATTGATAGATGGATTTTTCAACATCTTTTGAGAATCTGAAAGAACTAGCAGGGGGTCCACTGGCAGCAATAAAACCTCTAATATTCAGTGTAACGCTAGTGGCATGGACAACTACATGTATAGGTATTTGTGAATTATTGTTTATGGGCCTCAGTTGTCCGATAAAAGTAAAATAAATAATAACACATATACACTAATGGACATATATACTAATGGATAGATTTTATTCAGTTAGATCGATAAAGTTCTGCTCGCCTTCAATAGTCGCCGAAACAGGCATAACTTTGTAACGCTTGTTACTAATAATACACACCTTAGGTGTGTAGCCTTAGGGCTATGAAATTTGACACAGTTTTTTTTTTCTGAAGAGTGCAAAAATCTGCTATTATATTATGTACGTTTCATTCTTCAGATATAATATTAATACATGTAGTAGTGGAATGTACTGGGAAATTTCGCACTTATTTTAGAAACTTTCCACGCCTTATTCGTATGTACCACTACTTTATATCGTTCCTCATTCTTTAGAGAGCATATTACAACATTTTAAAATATTATTGTCTATGGGAAGGCCGGGATCTTATATCTTCGAATGAAACGTACTCATATGTATAATTGGGATAGAATTTCAATTACAGGTAAGTTCGCTTAATCATCAATTATATATTAAAAACATTAGAAATACATTTAATTAAATAATGAAATTAAAAATATTACACACACTAACATGAATTTGGTACATACTGACGTTTGAGAATGTCAATACTGTCAATGACATACTGTTAATATATGTATTTAAACTAGTGAGCTCGCAACTTCGCCCACGTGGTAAGTACGTTAATAAAAAGTAGCCTATGTGTTATTCCAGACTATCTATAGATTATAGTCTATCTATAGAGATAGGCATAGGCCAAGTTGCATCACTTTGGTTCAGTAGTTTTTGCATGAAGGTGCAACAAACATCCAT